>SNQJ01S0027064.1:28615-54280 GCA_010110895.2 Picea sitchensis | reverse complement strand
TCATTTCATATGCTATAAGAGACCCATGTAATTCATCCATTGTCATTTTGGTCAAGTCCCTAGTTTCTTCAATGGTGAAGACCTTAGAATCATAATTCAAGAGAAGTGATCTCAACACTTTTGGTACAACCAAGGAATAATTGATCTCTTCACCTAATCCTCTGATATAATTAACAACTTCATCAACTCTAAGAAAATAGGTTGCAATATCTTCCTTTTCATCCATCTTCAAATTTTCAAATTCTGCTCTATGTCGTTGAAGCTTGACCTGCTTAACTTTTGGATCACCTTCATAGATACTCTTGAGTTTGTCCCATACCTATTTAGCAGTGTTGCATCCCATAACTTTGCTAGCAATGGTTGGTGCCAATGCTCTTAGAATAACATGTATGGATTTTGAATTACAACTCATAAGATTATTCTCATTTCGATCGGTTGGAGCATTCTTTTGGATTACATAGCCATTTACAACTGAGTACCAAATGCCTACTCCCAAAGATGTTAGGTATGTTTTCACTTTATCACTCCAGTATGCATAATTGCTTCCATCAAATTGTTGAATCCCATTTGGAATGTGCTCATGGTCATCCATCTCTGCTTAATATTTTCCTTCCAATGGTTAAACTTTTATGAAGGCAACCTGCTCTGATACCAATTGTTGGAAATACTGAGAGGGGGGTGAATCATTATTTAGAGAAATTAGTATTTTTGAACTTGTACTTCAATCAGATCATGTATTCAATTTATATTCAATTAACAATGAAAAATATCCAATGAACAATGATTAATAGCATAAGAGATACACCAATACACCATGCACAATATATAAGAAGTAATCATGTATTATTGTTTAAAGGAAGTAATGAATTCCAAAGGTAGCTACAACTTCCAAATACAAAGGGAGGGATAAACCTCCAAAAGGAAGATACAATCCTCCAATATCAAGAGAGGTTTGATCTCTCCATCCTAGCCCCTTCCTTTCACCCAATAATATATGAGAGATAATAAAATTTTACATCAAATTATCACCATCAACCAACCATCACATAGAACATGATAATTCTTCCTGAGAATTCTTCAACTTATGCAATTCTTCACTTCTTGGAATACTCTGATCCTATAGATAATATTACTGAATGTATTCTCCAAAACTCCTCCAAGTTTCACTCCTTGAATCCTCCCATAAAATGAGTTATAGAGAAAATGGTAGAGCTTATTCAATTATGGTTTATTCATGAGAGATAACTTGTACATACTTCCCTGCGCTCAATATTTAACATCAGATTCTGAAATTAGTACACAGGAAACTAAAACCCATACTATTTCCAATGAAATTGGTCTCACTTCATTTGGATTCTCTATGAATACGTTATGATTGTTTTACCTATAACACATGTTTATGACTAGCTTTAGAACTAGTCAAAAACCCTATCTTCCATAGAGTGTATCTCCAAAATTATAGTGAATAAAGAGCTGAAATTTTTACCACAGGTATCTAGATATGTCCTATTAATAGCCTTAGAATTTCACCATCTGAATCTTTCTAGAAACAAAGTTATAGAGAAAATGGTAAGATGACCTATAAATAACATACCTTAGAACACATCACCAAAAGACTTCATCCTCCCTTGAAATTCAACCTTCTTTACTTCAAATTTCCTCAGAAATTCTAATTATATCTCCTTGTTCATTAATAAAATTGTGTGTGTTGAAAAATGAATGTATAATGAGATGTGTTTATACCCTTTATGTCACTTGCTTTTAACATTAGGGCCGACATGTAGTTTCTGCTTCAATTCACATTGTCATCTTCAAAATTTTTATTTCTCCTCAATTGTGAGGATCCACATGATGTGCCACATACCACCGAAAGCAACATGACTTATACTATCCATCCATGGGTTTTGTGTATGCATTTTTAGAAAAACAAGACCATGTAGCAATAAAAAAAAAACAAATGCGGAAACAAAACATAGAAGATACACAACACAATAGAGACACAGATTTACGTGGTTCACCCAGTGTGGGCTACGTCCACTAGAGAAATTGCTATGTCCTTCCTTTATTATTATCCAACATATGAAGGGATACAACCTACAATAAACCCACTGTAAATTCCTCTTCTTTCTCTCATAGTCTCCTATCTCAGAATACAATTTTTGTAATCAACAATAGCCGCAATACATTTCCCTCATAAAAGAGGGTTGCCTTCTAGGTAAAAAACCCTAACATAATCTCTATCATTAGATCTGTGACCTTATAATGAACGGTCTAGATTTACAATGAAATTACAATATACATTTACAAGGCAATTTTTCCTTTGGGGGATTTGCCCCTGAACCCCCATCGGGGGACACTGCCCCCGAACCCTCGCTATGGGCCCGCTTTCCCCTAGACCCCCCAGCCGGGGGATAGCCCCCCCGGACCCCGCAGAGGGGGTACCCCCCCTCTGCACTCCCCTACGTGGAAGAGTGTACATACTTCTGGGGTGTAAATACTTCATGGGGTATAAACACAGCTAAAGGTAAAAGACCTATGAATCAGGAAGATAATCAGTCTCCACAACCAACATGCATGTGTAATTTCCTTCATGTCTATCTACTTCGATCAACTGTGGGGTCCAAAATCCAATGGCTAGGGTTGACATCAATGAAAACAACCAATCTTCCAATAGGTTCTCCAACTTCACAAGGCCATAAATATCTAACCGTGAGGATTTATGTGGCATTCCACATATCATAGGAAGTGAAATGACATGTACTATCCATATAGAATAGTCTTACCTGAAAATATATTAAAATTCATTCCATTATACATCAATCAAACTGAAGTCCCTTAACCATACTGTTGGGACTACCAGAATTTTCCACCAGACTTACTTCTAGGGTTGACATCAACGATAACCAACACAGTTAATCAACAATATACCCCTTTGGCATTTATGGAAACACTCTGATGCAAAACTGAAGTCATATTTCTTATGCTCCCCTTTTGACCATTTCTCCCTCTGGAAGCATGCCTTTGTGCTCTCTCTCCAAGCATCTAACTCTTTGTCCTGCATCTGATGAATCTCTCCCCCTTTGACATTGATGGAAAAGGTAACTTCCTGTCCAGGGCTGATCCCTCTAACTGAATTGTCCTTGGGGATGCTCCCCCTTACTAAACTCTTCCTGAACCTGCTCCCCCAACCTAAACTATCCTCTGTATGGTGCTTCGTCGTGTAAATCGAAGACATATAAGATAATAATTCAAAAGCATTCATTTTGGAGTAGAAATTAATCCAAGTCTCTTGAGAAGATACTCAAAGGATTCCCTTGGAAGAAGTTTTGTGAATATATCTGCAAATTTTTATTTTGTACCCACATATTCAACTCCAATGTTCTTCTCTACAACCTGTTCTCGTAGAAAGTGATACTTGATTGGATTGTGACTCCTCTTGGAGTGCATCACTAGATTGTTTGAGATACTGATAATGCTTGTATTATCACAATATATAGGAATGGGATCATCATTCTCAACCTATATATCTGTTTCTTGCTTATCGAAGAGAACAAACACTCACCCAATTAGAATGTCTCTCCACTGGTGCTTCGTCGGTCATCAATGAAACTTGCCCAAGTTGCATCTGTGTAGGAAATAAGTGATAGATCCTTTACTTTTGGATACCATAATCCAAACTCTTCTATGCATTTGAGATATCTGAAAATCCTCTTCACTAATAGAACATGTGATTCCTTTGGTGCTGCTTGAAATTGTGCCACCCGTCCAACTTCTTGCATTACATCTATTCTGGATGTTGTCACATAAAGTAAGTTGCTAATCATTGACTTGTACTGCCTATGATCTGTCGATGGTGAATCATCATCTTTTCTTGACTTGTAACTGGTTTGCATAGGAGTGTTAAATGGTTTGCAATATTCCATTCCGAACCTCTTTAACATTTTATTTGATATACTTAGTTTGAGAAATAAAAATTCCTTGGTTTCTTTGACATATATGAAGACCCAGAAAGAAAGATAGTTCTCCAAGTAATGAAATTTCAAATTCATTCTGCATATCCTTTGCAAAGTTATGGATTAACCTGTCATCATCACTTCCAAAAATAACATCATCAACATAAACGTAAATTAATAAAATACTATCTTGAGTTACCTTGATGTAGAGGTTGTTGTCTGCACTTCCTTTTCCGAACCCTGCTTCGTGTATATATCTATCTAGTCTAGAGTACCATGCTATGGGAGCCTATTTTAGACCATACAAGGCCTTCTTCAACCTGCACACTTAATCTTCGTTCTTTGAAAGATGAAATGCTTCCAGTTTTTCAATGTAGACTTCTTCTTCAAGTTCCCCATTCAGAAATAATGATTTCACATCCATATGATACACTTTAATATTCTTGGAGAATGCATAATCTAAGATCAATAAGATTGCTTCCATTATGGAAACTGGGGAAAATGTCTCTTCAAAGTCGATACCTTCAACCTGTGTGTATCCTTTACATACCAATTTAGATTTGTTCTTGGTAACCTGTCCATCTTCATTCAATTTATTTATGAAGACTCACTTTGTGCCGATCACATTCTTGTACCTTGGTCTTGGAACCAATTCCTAAGTGTCATTTTTCTCTATATGATCCAATTATTCATCCATGGATTTTATCTAGAATTCGTCCTTGCTGGCATCTTCAAAAATGTTTGTTTCAATCGTAGATAATAGTTCTAGATATAGTTGTTCTGGTGAACAAATTCTTCTTCTAGTCTCAACTGATGCATCCTTGTTTCCGATAATATGATCTGAAGGATGATTCTTATGTACTCGTTTTATAGGTGTCTTTGGAGGAACTTGATGAACTTGCTCTTCTACTTCTGTCTCATCTTCTTCATCTTCCCCTTCTACTGCTTTTTCATCATTTGCTTCTTCTTCGTAAACTTGTTCCACTGATTCCTTTTATTCTTCCTTTAATTTTCATCCACCTATTTCATCAACTATTACATTGATTCTTTCCACAACTTTGTTGAGCATTAAATTGTAACACTTGTATGCTTTCCTTGTACTTCAGCAACCAACAAGTATGCCTTTGTCCACACGAGATTCAAACTTTTCTATTCTTCCATATTCTCTTTTGATGTATCATTTTCTTTCAAACACTATGAAGTTCTTCACATTTGTTGGTCTTCCTTTTCATAGCTTGTAGGGAGTTTTGTCATTGTTGTTTATGAGAATTAATCTGTTTTGAATGTGAAATTTTGTATGCACTGCATGTGTCCAAAAGACATATTTCAATTCATAATCCATTAACATTGTTCGATCCATTTCCTGTATTGTCATGTTCTTTCTTTCAACACCTCCATTCTGTTGAGGTGTCCTAGCAACGAAGATTTGTCTTTTTATTCCATGCTTCATGTATAAATCCATAAATTCCTTTGAAGTAAACTCTCCTCCATTATTAGATCTCAAACATTTGATTTTTGAATCCATTTTGTTTTCAACCATTTCCTTGTATACCTTGAAGTTTTCAAATGCTTCTAACTTATTCATGAGAAAACAAACTACAATCATTCTTGTATAATCATCAAGCAATAACATAAAGTATTTCTCACCTTTTAAACCCTTTTTTCTAGTTGGTCCAAATAGATTAGTATGCACATTTTCTAGTGGTCTTGTCGTTAAGTATTCCTTTGATTTTAACCTAGTCTTTGTTTGTTTTCCTCGTTGACAATGCTTGCATAATGTGTTGGTTGGTTTTGTGATCTGGGGAATTTCTTTGACTACTTCCTTTTTGCTAACTTTGATGAGGTTATTGAAATTTATGTGACCCATTGTTCTATGCCATATCCAACCTTCATATTCCTTTCTGATGCAGGAGCATCACCAACAAGCGTGAGTGGAGGGTAGCTGGATCTACACCAATGTGCATTTTGAAGACATTTTGAATTTCAAAGGATGGCACATTAATGTAATAGCTGGAAGGATGTAGTTACTCTTAAATGTTTTGTGGATTGTAATGCAGATATTGAGCGTTTCTCTCATCTTCCGGTTGGAGGAATTTAATGTAATAAATGTAAAGTAGTTGTAATCTTTAATTTTGATAAGATAGATTAGAGTTGTAGGAGGGAAAACTCAAGAAATCTCCCTCATAGATGGATTGTATTATTCTTCTCAATTGTAAGAGTAGAGCTGTAGAAGCAAGAGATCATAGGCGAACAGAGAAGAACAAATATTCTAGAAGTTGTTTAAACAAATAGCTATTGCTATAGAAACCATGTACAAAAGCACTTGAATTAATATAAGAAGGATTTAATCCAATTTCATGGTGTTGTTATGGTTACTATTTGCATCTATTTAATGGTATGTTTACAGTTTGCTTATATGCTCTGTTATGAATTTGTTTCAATTGTTTATGTGAATGATTTCATGTTGAATGTATGAAGTCTGTGAGAGGGAGAGTATAAATTTCAATTTCTCCTCGTCCTGAGAATTCTTGCAAGGAGTGCAGTGAAGGTCCGAAAGGAGTGCATTGATAAGACTCTGAGTTTTACCTCATAAAAGATCAGGAGAGATAGAGTTGTTATTATACCAACAAAAGTGCAAGTATAGCATAGAGCTATGCAAGGTGTGCGTAGGCCAGGTCGAAGTCTTAGAATTTTCCAGCCCAAGGGAGCTGTTGAAGAAATTCTGTAGCAAGGAGTGCGCAGAGTTGGAAGATATAAGATAATCATAGATTATCGTGAGAGCTACAAGGAGTGCGTGCAAGAATCCCTTAGAATCCTTGAGTTTGTAGCAAGAATCAAGCTCAGGAGGGATAGAGACTTGGAAAGTCTAGAGGAAAGAAGAGGGTCAAAGTCACCTCGTAGAAATCAAGCTCAGGAGGGTTGACGCCTGTTATTTGTCCAGGAAACATCGAGAGCCTGAATAATGGTGGGAATTCTCGAAGGGAGAAGTGTTGATTTTCCGTGTATCGTCATATCTAGTAGATCTGCAGGAAGGATAAGACCAAGTGTCTTTCAACACTCGCAAGCTCAGGAGAGATAGCAGCCATTAGATCCAGAGGAGCATGAGCTGTTGATTGGGTGCTCTGAAATATCGACATTTCAGGAGTCGAGAGAGTAGAGGAACTTGCTACCCGGAAGTCGCGAGTCGCGAAATCCTGACTTCGAGAGAAAAGGAATATGGGTTGTCAGATCTGAAGGAGCGAGAGTTGTTGATTGGGTGCTCTGAAATATCGACATTTTGGGAGTCAGATGAGTGTGGATGAAGCTGTTTTAAGGAATCGCAAGTCGTGAAATCCTGATAAGAGAAGAGAGAATCTGGACCGTTGGATCACGAGAACCGAGGACCATCGATCTGACATAAGTGGTCATTGTGGTTTCTCATTTTGGGAGAAGGGGAGAGGGCCACTTCACAAACCCCCGACACATGAAATCCTGACGCGCTTGAAAGTTGGGCCCCAGGTCGCAGTCGAGGGTCTCATCAGTGAAGGACTTAAGGGAGGAGCTAGTAACCATTAGCCCATTTTGCGGTTTTGGGAATCGAAGGAGTTGGGGTGACTCACAACGAAAGTATTGAAATTGTGAAACCTGACATGCCTTTTGGGGTTAATTTTGTGGTCACGTGGAGTGTAGTCTCGTGTCTAGTGCATGTTCGCATGGGCAAGACATATAAAAGGAGACCTATGGTTATATGTGTGAAGAGTTCCAGCAGGGACTAAAAGAGCCATTTCAGCTCGGGAATTGGAAGATCCAAAGACCGGGAGGTCAACAGACCTTGCTGAGGTGGGGGTCTGCGTCAGGTGGTATCAGAGCTAACAACTTTTGTTTTATGTAGAGGGAAGACAAGAGATAGTTGTGATTGAATTCTGCATGGAAATGTTGAAACAATGTCGTTGAGGAGACGTCAATAGAGACCCATGCCCGATCCAGACATGGAAAGGAGATGAGAGAACTTCATGCTCAATGTAAATTAGATGTTGAGGAGCTGCTAGATTGGTTTAGAGCTCTGGATAAATATTTCGACTATGAGGATATCGAAGAATATAAGAAAGTAAAGCACGTTGTCACTAGACTGAAAGGGCATGCAACATTGTGGTGGGATGAACTGTAGGCTGACAGGCATTGCAAGGGAAAAAGAATAATCAAAAGCTGGGATAGAATGGTAGAAAATATGAAAGCTGAATTCATACCCAGAGATTATCAAATCAATCTATTATGAAGAATGCAAAATTTAAGATAGAAAGGGATGACAATGAATGAATATACAGAGGAGTTTTATAGGTTAAACATCAGAGCCAATCATCGCAAGAGTGATGATGAAAATTTTTCCAGATACATGAATGGCCTGAGATATGAGATTTAGGATGAGATGAGCATGGTGACAATCAAGAATGTAGAAGATTCTTATCAGATTGCTTCAAAGGAAGAAGTGAAATTGGCCTGAAAGCAAGGTCAAAGGGGCAGAGGTAGAAGTTAGAGTAGAGGCAAAGCAGTTGCCTAGGACAGAGTACAAAATCCGAAGGATGAAGAGAAGAAACCACATAACCACCCAGAAAGGGGAGGAATCTCACAAGGAGGACAATATGCCGATAGGAACACTTTTCCTCGAGCACGAGGAAGAGGAAGAGGCAGAGGAAGTGAAATAAAGTGTTTTGTCTGTGGAAATATAGGACACAAATATTGGGAATGTCTCGATAGAAAAAGAGATGGAGGAGGTGAAGCTCACATTTCAAAAGCACAAAGGAAAAATGTTGAGGCAGGAGATGTAGAAGGTGGAAGATCCTTAATGATGAGGAAAATTCTCTTGAAACCAGAGAAAGAGATGGAGAATCCAGTCTAGAGGAACAACTTATTTAGCACTGATTGCAAGACCAAGGATAGGGTATGCAAGGTGATAGTTGACAGTGGAAGCACAAATTATCTAGTATCCACAGAGATGGTGGAGAAGCTGGAATTGGAGACAGTTGCACATCCAAGCCCATACAATGTTTCGTGGTTGAAAAAAGAACATTAGGTAACAGTCACTAAACAATGTTTAGTTGAATTTAAGATAGGGGGTTATATACATTGAGATATTATGTGATGTAATTCCCATGGATGTATGCCATCTTTTGTTGGGAAGACCATGGAAATATGATAGAAATGTTATTCATGATGGAAGAAAGAACACATATACCTTGGAGAAGAATGGTAGGACACATATGTTGCTGCCAATTGAAGACAAGAAGGTAAAAGAAGAAACAAGCAATATTATACTTCTCATGAGTGGGAAGGAACTTCTGGATGAAGCCAAGAAATATGAAGAAATGCAGTTTTCTATGGTGAGAAAACCTAGAGTCATCTTGACCAGTACCTCAATAGATGATCTACCTAAGGAGATTCAAGAACTACTAGAGAATTTCACTGATATAGTGGTGGATGATTTACCTTGTTCGTTTCCTCCCATTAGAAGTACAAGCCATCACATTGACCTTATACCAGGAGCGAGTTTACCAAACAAAGTAGCGTACATATTGACACCACATGAGAATGAAGAGGTTAAGAAGCAAGTCCAGGATTTGATGGACAAAGGGTTGATCAGAGAAAACGTGAGTCCATGCATTGTGCCAACAATGTTAAGTCCGAATAAATATGGTGGAGGGAGAATGTGTATAGACGTGAGGGCTATAAACAAAATCACCATCAGGTATAGATTTCCTTTAACCAGGATGGTTGACTTGATGATTGCTTGAGTGGAGCAAAGTTTTTTTCAAAAATTGATTTGAAAAGCATATATCATCAGATTAGAATGATGGAAGGTGACGAATGGAAGACAACATTCAAGATGAATGAAGGGATGTATGAATGTCTTATCATGCCATTTGGCTTGATGAATGCACCAAGTACTTTTATGAGATTGATGAACGAAGTCTTGAAAGATTTCATTGGAAAATTTGTAATTGTGTATCTTGATGATATACTGATCTTGAATAAGACCGATGAAGAACATTTGAGACATTTAGCTTTAGTAATGAGGAGGTTGTAGCAAGAGAAGTTGCTGATAAATCTGAAGAAGTCATCTTTCATGAAGGCAAAACTCATTTATTTGGGTTTTGTGATCTCTTCGAATGAGTTGAAGATGGATCCTGAGAAGGTAAAAGCAATCAAAGAATGACCATCACCAAGGAATATCTTTGAAGTTAGAAGCTTCTATGGACTAGCCAGTTTTTACAGAAAGTTCATCAGGAATTTTAGTGGAATTTCTGCACCAATGATGGACACAGTCAAGAAGAGACATAAATATTTTCATTGGACAGAGGAAGCGGAGAAAAGTTTCAATTTGTTAAAGGAGAAGATAACTAGACAACCAGTTCTGGTTCTGCCAGACTTTAGTAAAACATTTCAAGTGAGATGTGACACAAGTGGATTTGCGATTGGAGCAATCTTAAGTCAAGATAATAGACCAGTTGTATACTTCAGTGAGAAGCTGAACGAGACCAAGATGAAATATTCCATGTATGATAAAGAGTTTTATGCAGTCATACAAGCGTTGAATAAATGGAGGCACTACCTGGTTACGAAAGATTTTGTTTTGTATAGCAACAACCAAGCTTACAATTTATAACAAGACAGGAAAAACTGAACCAGAAACCTGTAAAATGGGTTGAATTTATGCAGAACTTTACTTTTGTTATAAAGCACATTTCTAGAAATGCTAACAAGGTTCTTGATGCATTGAGCAGGAAATGTTTGATTATGCAGGAGTTTCGTGTGAAGACCCTAGGTTTTGATAGCCTTAAGGAAATGTACAAAGATGATTCAAATTTCAAGGATTCTTATGAAGCATGTGAGAATCTTGTTCTGAGAGACATAAGCCCATGGATTGAATACTTGATTCAAGACATAATGTTGTTTAAAGTAAATCAGTTGTGTATCCTGAAGAGTTTTATGAGAGAAAAATTTTTGATGGAAAAACATAGTGGGGGATTGGATGGACACTTTGGCCATGAAAAAACATTTTCACAATTGAAAAGTTTGTATTATTGGCCTGGGATGAGGATAGATGTCAAGAAATCTGTCAACAAATGTATAATCTTCCAGCATGCAAAGGGGAAAAGAAAAAATACAGGTTTGTATCAACCATTGCCAATACCAGAGAGGCCGTGGGATGCGGTAAGAATGGATTTTGTGTTGGGACTGCCAAGGAAACATAAAGGTTGTTATTCCATATTCATGGTAGTTGACAGATTCTAAAAAATGGCATATTTCATTCCATGTCAAAAAACCAGTGATACAACACACATTGCAAATATGTTTTTCAAAGAAGTTGTTCGACTTCATGGTTTACCCAAGAGTATTGTTTCAGACAGAGATACCAAATTTGTTGGTCATTTATGGAGGACACTATGGAAAAAATCTAGGGAAAAATCTATCTTTTAGCTCAGCATATGACCCTCATACAGATGGAAAAACTGAGGTAGTAAATCGAATTTTGGGAGACTTATTGAGGAGTTTAGTAACTGAACATCATAGTCAGTGGGATCAGATTCTTTCGCAAGCAGAATTTGCATATAACGACTTACCTAACTGGAGCAAAGGATAGAGCCCATTCTAGATAATGTATGGAATGCAACCAAGAGGAGTATCCGAGTTGAGAGACTTGAAGTAGAATGAGTTCAGGAGTGCTGGAGTGGAAGATTTTGCAACAGAGATGCAAGAGCTCCACTGTAAAATTAGAGAGTAGTTGCAGATTTCCAACCAGGAATACAAGAACAGATCATATCAGCATAGGAAAAAGCTTCAATTCGAAGTGGGAGATTTGGTCTTAGCACATCTAAGAAAATGAAAGTTCCCAAGAGGAACATATAATAAGCTAAAGATGAAAAAGATAGGGCCGTGTAAGATTTTGAGAAAATTTGAGGCAAATGCTTATGAGATAGAATTTCCAGATGATGTGGGCATATCACCCATATTCAATGTAGCAGATTTGTATCCTTATAGAGAAAATGAAACAGATGGGACATAGAATCAACAAGAAGTTCAATGGGTCAAGCAGATGCATGTAGTTGAAAAGCCGTAGATGGAAAAGATCATTGATGAGAGAGTTGGTAAGAAAACCTGGAGGAAGACATATTTTGAATATATGATAAAATGGAAGGGACACCCGATTGAGGATGGCAGTTGGGAAAGTAAAGAAGATATTCAGAAACATGGATAGACGGTGCAAGAGCTCATGTACAGGAGTCCATGAAATTTTCATCCAGAGGAGTATGATGCAGAAGCATTGCCAACAAGAGCGAGTGGAGGATAGCTGGATCTACACCAACGCACATTTTGAAGACATTTTGAATTTCAAAGGATGGCACATTAATTTAATAGCTAGAAGGATGTAATTACTCTTAAATGTTTTGTGGATTGTAATGCATATCTTGAGCATTTCTCTCATCTACCGGTTTTAGGCATTTATTGTAATAAATGTAAAGTAGTTGTAGTCTTTAATTTCAATAATGTAGCTTAGAGTTGTAGGAGGGAAAACTCAAGAAATATCCATCGTAGATGGATTGTATTATTATTCTCAATTGTAAGAGTAGAGCTGCAGAAGAAAGAGAGCATAGGAGAGAAGAGAAGAACAAATATTGTAGAAGTTGTTTGAGCATATAACTGTTGCTATAGAAACCATGCACATAAGCACTTGAATTAATATAAGAAGGATTTAATCCAATTTCATGGTGTTGTTATGGTTACTGTTTTCATTTATTGAATGGTATGTTTACAATTTTCTTATATGATCTATTATGCATTTGTTTCAATGCTTCATGCGAATGATTTCTTGTTGAATGTATGAAGTCTGTGAGAGGGAGAGTATAAGTTTCAATTTCTCCTTGTCCTGAGAAGTCCTACAAGGAGTGCAGTGAAGGTATGCAAGGAGTGCATTGACAAGACTCTGAGTTTTACCTGGGAAAAGCTTAGGAGAGATAGAGTTGTTCTTATACCAACAAAAGTGCAAGTCTAGCACAGAGCTGTGCAAGGTGTGCACAGGCCAGGTCGAAGTCTTAGACTTTTCCAACCCAAGGGAGACATTGAAGAACTTCTATCGCAAGGAGTGTGTAGAGTTGGAAGATATCATATAATCAGAGATTATCATGAGAGCCTCAAGGAGTGCGTGAAAGAATCCCTTATAATCCTTGAGTTTGTAGCAAGAATCAAGCTTAGGAGGGATAGAGACTTGGAAAGTCCAGAGGATAGATGAGGGTCGAAGTCACCTCGCGGAAACCAAGCTCAAGAGGGTTGATGCCTATTATTTGTCTAGGAAACATTGAGAGCCTGAATGAATGGTGGGAATTCTCGGAGGGAGAAGCGCCTATTTTCCATGGACTGTCAGATCTAGTAGATCTACGGGAAGGATAAGACCGAGTGTCTTTCAACACTTGCAAGATAAGGAGAGATAACAACCATTAGATCCAGAGGATCATGAGCCGTTGATTGGGCGCTCCAAAATATCGACATTTCGAGAGTCAGGAGAGTAAAGGAACTTTCTACCTAGAAGTCATGAGTCGCGAAATCCCGACTTCACGAGAAAATCAATCTGGGCCATCAGATATAAAGGAGCGAGAACCATTGATTGGGTGCTTCGAAATATTGACATTTTGGGAGTCAGACGAGTGTGGAGGAAGCTGTTTTTGGGAATCATGAAATCCCAATAAGAAAAGGGAGAATCTGGACCGTTGGATCATGTGAATCGAGGACCGTCGATCTGACATAAGAAATCATCGCGCTTTCACATTTCGGGAGAAGGGGAGAGCGCCACTTCACAAACCCTCGACACCTGAAATCTCAACGCGCTCGAAATTTGGGCCCCAGGTCACAACCGAGGGTCACATCAGTGAAGGACTTAAGGGAGGAGCTAGGAACCGTTAGCCCATATCGGGGTTTTGGGAATCGGAGGAGTCGGGGTGAATCGCAATGAAAGTCCCGAAATCATGAAACCCGATGCGCATTTTGGGGTTAAGTCTGTGGTCACACCAGTGGTCACGTGGAGTGTAGGCTCACATCTAGTGCATGTGCATGTGGGCAAAGAATATAAAAGGAGACCTGTGGTTTTTTGTGTGAAGGGTTCTAGCGGAGACCAAAAGAGCCATTTCGGCTCGGGAATTGGAAGATCCAAAGACCGGGAGGTCAACAGACCCTGCTAAGGTGGGGGTCTATGTCACTTTCTTAGACACCACTTTTCATTTCCAATTTCACTTAATACAAATATGTTGCTTGAATTTCTTGCAGTTATTGCAATCAATTTGCTTGAAACTGCTTTTCTTATCTCACACTTCTGTGAATCGAACGTAAGTTTATGAACTTGGTCACACATTTGGCTTACACTTAGAAGATTATGTTTCATATCTTCCACTAGTAGAACATTTTCTGCCTTGGTATTATTGTTTCCAATTTTGACTGTGCCCTTTCCAATGATTCTAGCTGAGTCATCATTTCCAAAGGAGATTGATCCATCTCTTTCTTTTCTTAATGTAATAAACTTGTCTTCATCACCTATCATGTTCTTTGAACAACCACTGTTAACATACCAATCAAGTTTCTTGTGTTTAGCTTGTAGAGAGAGTGTGAATGCTTCATTGTTAAAATGATCCCGCTTTCTTATCCATATTCTCTACTGAGGTTCCTATTTGTGACTGTTGTTATTCTGTTGTGATTCTCTAGGAGGGACTACCATTCTACAATATTTGGCCATGTGTCCAAAGTTGTTGCATTTGTAGCATTCCACTTCAATGCTCAATGATTCAAACTTGTTGTAGCTTATTCTCTGTGTTTCACTAGGCCTTATTGGATAACCATTTTGTGCATGGCTTTCAAAGTTGTTTCTGTTCCTACTATTAGCTTTGAAATTTATAGGTTTATGTCCAAAATTATTACATGCATAAAATAAACAAAAAAACTTAGTTTGATACCTAGGAGTTGAATATATTATGAAATGAGTTACTCTTCTGAATCCTTCTTCATCTTGAGTCTTGCTTATTTCTAACTGTCGCTGATTTTGAAATACGACTCTTCTAGGTGGAGGAGTGTCCCTGTGATCTTCCCTGTAAAAATTCTTGTCTCCTCTAACTGTGTCTGCATAACTTCTTGGTTGTGTTTCTTTATCTATGATATTGGAGCTTGAGTCTCTTTCTATATAATTGTATCCTAGCCTGGACTTGTCATGATGTGGCCTTTGACCATTGATAATATTATCCAAAACTTTTAAACTATTCTGTATGTTCTTCTAATGAAGGTATTTTCTTAATGTAACAACCTCTGCTTCCAAATTTCCAATGATCCTGTCTTTTTCTTCCAACTATTCTTTGAGTGCTTCTTCGATTCTTTTGTCTCCTTCTATTTGAACCTTTAATTTTGTGATCATCTGTTCTAGTTATTTAGAGTTCGAATTCTGAACTTCTTCTTTCTTGTCTTGTTCTTGCTGGAGTTTCTTGTTTTTTATTTTTATAACTTCTATAACACCCAAAATTTATTCTATGTAGTCAACTTATGCTTCTTCATACTCCTCTTCAATGTCTTCTTTACCAGATTCTTCTATTTCCATGAATATAAATTTTTCTATCTCACTTTCACTGACTTCATCTTCGTCTGATGAGGAGCAATCTTCTTTGGTGAAAAAACTTTTCTTGAAGAATTTTGTTTTGGTTCTTTTTCCTTTATAAGTTTGTTTACTGTTTGAATCATCCTCTTCATTTCTTTTATTTTTCTTATGAGGAAATTTGTTAGGAAAATGACCAATACCATCACAGTTAAAACAAATCAATGTAAAATTACCTTTATATCTATCGCTGGTTCCCTTTTTCAATCTTCTAACAATGTTGGCCACTTCTGTCTTCCGAGATGTCACTACTACCGCTATATTATTTTTCTTTTTTCTTTGAACCTTTGGATGCTTTGAATGCTTCTTCTTTTATACCAAGATTTTCTTGTTCAGTTCTCATTTCATAGGATGTAAAGATTCCATGTAGTTCATCCATACTTATTGAGTCTAGATATGCTCTTTCTTCTAGTGTTGAGATCTTAGGATCAAATCTCATTGCAAGAGATATTAGTACCTTTTGAACAATTGCAAATTCATCAATTTATTCTCCCAATCCTATGATTGCATTCACTATTTCATCAACTCGTAAGAAGTAAGCTGCAATATTCTCATGTTCCTTCATATTTAGTTGTTCGAATTGACCTCTATAAGTTTGAATCTTTGTTGCTTTGAATTTTGAATCTCATTCATAAATATTTTTAAGTTTTTCCCAAATCTCTTTAGCAGAGCTACAATGTATAACTTTGGTATATACCGAATCACATAGACCGTTCATAAGTGCATTTGTGTCTTTTGAGTTATTTAGACTGAGATTCGTTCCATTGTCATTTGTTGGCAGAACTGTTGGCTCTTTGTATCCATCTACAACTAATTACCAAACTTCAAATCCCTCTGCATGTACATCCCTTGTCATCCTTTTTCTCTAGATTGCATAGTTCTGTCCATCAAACTATGGTATTCCATTTTTATACATACTGTTGCTCTCCATGATCTACCTTTCAATGGTTAAACTGATTTATGAAGGAACCTGCAGTAAGACCAATTGTTGTATTACTGAGAGGGGGGGGTGAATCAATAATATAGTTTTTTAATCCTTTTAACCATAGTATGAAAGTTTTATTTATATTTATGATCAATATAGAAATATCATCCAATAAGTGTAGAGTAAATAAACCATGAACAAATAAAAAATCATACACATACATAGTACACCGATATTTTTATGTGGAAACCCAATGTGGGACAAAACCATGGAATTGCTTTTCTTATATGTCTTTAAGAATTAAATTCATTATAAGCACCAATTTTCTTTGTTCTCCAGCTACAACTAGAAGGAGGCTTTGACCCCTTTATTTTTAGGTTACAACTTGAGGGAAGATACAAATCCCCAATTCTCTGGCTACAACCAGAAGGAGGATACAACCCCCTATGTTCTTTGGTTACAACTGGAAGGTGGCTACAACCACCTATCCTTGCTCCATATTTCCACCATGAAATATAAGTTTCAAATGAAGAAAGCATGCCACACTATCATTGTGAGATATACCACTATAAACCTGTACCAACTTGTACCATTGACATGTATCCAACCTATACCACTACCCTGTAATCAACATGTACCTAAATTGAGCCTGTATGATGCAGGAGGATTGCTCCACCTCAGCACGCACCATTCAGATTTCATGCGTGGTGCGCATTTAAGGGAGGAGAGGCACCACCCTATCATTTTGCCTCAAGAATCCAAGGCAAGATCTAGGCATTAAATAATGACAAGAGGGAAGAGATAAATTGTACTTTATCATAAGCTAGAGATAAGGTTTCCATTAATAGGCCGACGACATGAGAGATATACATCTGATTTGGAGCAAATTTCCATCATTGTAAATTTCCCTTTCAATAGGCATTAGGAATGGTGATTTGACACCACTAGTTTAAGCTTGCGAGGGAAGCTCATTGAGCCCCTCTTGTATAAATATTTGTATTGTTACCAATTAGAGAGGTTGGATGTAAGTTAGATTGTCAAGGGTTAGCTTAGATAGGGTTAGCTAGGAGAGAAACACAGAGAGCCAAGACTCAGTTGTAGCTTGGACTCCACCATTGTAATTTGGCATTCCACCATTAATAGAAAATGATAGTTTTTCCTGTTCTACATTTTTGTGTAATGGATGTTGTGTTATGAATGTCTTTTACATGTTTGTGAATTGAAGATGAATGTTAGAAATCATCTGCAGGGATAGAGATACAGTTTTCTATCCAAGAGTGTGTTGATTTAAGTCTGGTTCTCTAGGCTAAGTGCAAGGAGTGCATGACAGAGAGAGGAAAATATGTGATCCAACGCAAGGAGTGCATGTCTGAACTCAGTGGAGTCAAAAGAGAAGCTGTTAGAAGGGAACACCAGATTAATTTGCAGACTCGAAGAAATTTCAAGGCGATTAAGTACCTTGGAAAGAGAGACTATGTGGGGAGAAGCACAACTCAGATTTACTGAACACTCTGAAATACTTTGCCAGGAGGGAATCAAGCTAGTGTGAGCATGAACATAAGAAACATGGTTGGAAGTGTTGGAGAATACTATAATTTCTAAACATTATGGTGAAGGAGGGATTTGCAAGAAGTGCACCGACAAAGGAAAGTAGATTCCTTAAACCTTTCCATGAGGTCAAGGGAGAAGCCATCAAAGAACTGATCCAAGCACAAGGACTACGCCTAAGGTATTTCAAGTTCACCTTACAAGCTCAGGAAGTAGAGGGAGAGACTACCAGGAGGGAAAGAAGAAGTCCATTGAAGGAAAAAAGGGAGTTGGGAACCTTGGAGGTTTCAAGCTGAGCAAAGTCACAGAAGGAAGTCTATGTATAACTCTGTGAGGAGTGCAGAAGGAATTTCAAGAACAACCTAAGTCTCGAAAGGAACATTGTGCTGAGTGTGCAAAGGAGTCGAGGACTTGCCAAAGTCCCAAAGATGGAGAAATCATCCATCGTCAAGGAGGAGACATGTGGCCGAAGATAGAGAGGTTCGGGAGAAGGAAATTTAGAAGGTTTGCCAGAAGCAAACAAAGGTCTTCGCGAAGTCACGAAGAGTGATTTCATTCTGGACCATTGGATCCAGAGGGTATGTGGTAGAGATCCACGTAGTTTGGGATAAGCTGAAAGGAGAATATCTGAGAGGAGGACTCGAGAAGTCTGAACTCACGAAGTTGATCATAGTTGTTGATCGCAAGAAGAACGTGGACCATAGATCTGGTCCCGAAGAATTCATCGATATGTAAATCGGGAAAAAGAGTCGTATAGCTCACGAAAGTTCCAAATTATGGGATCATGAAGGGAGATGGCCCATGAATGTAAACCATGGCCACGTCAAGGAGGAATCCTAGAATGGGGAGCTAGCGACATTGGTGTTAAGAATTGAAAAACACTAAGGAGAGGGTCCATAGGTGCTACATAACCACTCCAAGGAAGTGAAGGGCCCATGTCAAGTAAAAAATGGTTCCATTAGGAGCCCGACGAACCATTCGGTTCGACAACTTGAATGATCCTAGACTGGGAGGTTGAGAAACCCTTTGGAGGGAAAGGGGGTTTGCAACATGAGTGGTATCAGAGCTAGTTTTGTCTACATATCATAGGAAAAGGAGATATTAGAGCTAGATTTTTCTTGTTGACAACAGGTGAAGGAGGAGACAAAGGAGACAATGAGGTGATTTTTTTCTGTAGATTTCAGATGAAGGAGAAGCTAAATATGCTCTCAGTTGTAGAGTGAACAACAAACTTTCCAGGAGGGTAGGTAGAAGGTGAACATGGCCACTGATGGTCATGAACATGGTTGAGGAGAAGTCCATTCATAGAGGAGCAAAGAGGAGATGGACAAGGAGCTCGATGAAATCCGAGCACAGATGGAGAAGCTTGCATTCAAGATGTAGAAGGAGTCAAAGGTACACTAGAGATATGAATGGCCTTTGAAGAGAACAACTAGATGGCATGTTCATAAGTTGTTGACCAAAAGGAAACATTAGATGTTAAGAAGGTGGATGAGGCACGCTAAAAACCTTAGTGACGAGGGAAAGAGATCTGGAAAAAGTCTCACATATTTCCAGGTGGGAAATTAGAAGGGATCAATGGATCACATAGAATTCCAGGTGGGCATATAAGACATCCTATATTGCTAGGTGGGCAAGGGAGAAGAGATGAGCTCAGCTGAGAGTTCACTGGTAGATGAAGAGGAGACAAAAGAGAGACCTCACTCAGTTGGAGATTCGCTCAGAGTTGCAAGCCATGTGAATGAATATGATGAAGATTTGAAAACTTCCACCATCAAAGAGAAGGATCAGGGGAGCATTCTGATCATTAGAGGAGTCAAGATATTCCTACCAAGCGGCCAACGAGAGCTAACACAGATGTTGCAGATGTGACATGAAGACAACAAGCTGAGACTGTCATGGAAGAAGAGGAACATATACTGATGTCTGTCCCAACAAAAGGAGAACTCCCAATTGAGTTACTCACTCAGTGGGAACTAGAGTTAAAGGAACTGGAGAATTGGTTGGGCAATTCATAGCCGGAAGGTAGCTGCCAAGAGATAACCATATCAGAGGAGACACACCAACACAAGTTGCAGTTGGTGAAGGATGGAACATAACCAATCGAGAAAATGACAGGGGTCAATCTGTGAGACTGTAAAAGTGGAGGATGCAACAGGGTGGCAGGTCAAGGCCCTACGAGATGGAGAATATTACTTGGGAAATCAGTGTGATTTTCCCATGAACAAGGAAGGAATGCAACAAGCTAGTCCGTAGAAGGAAAGTCAACTGATAGAGTAGCTGGATGAAGTAGTTGAGGAGGTAAAGAAGCTGATATTGGATTTGACAGAGAAATTGGTCAGCACAAGGAAGATAGGAAATAGGAAACCTGCATGAGCAATGAGGATGATGCAAGAGCAGAAGCAGTGAAGCAGAGGAGCCGAGAGAAAACTCCAAGATAAAGTTTGGGATCCAGGAGGATTTCAACCATGCTGGAAAGATAATCAACATGAGCTCATGGGTTTTGTAGCCGTGGAGTATGATACATGAGTGTCGCTCCACCTCAGAATAAGCCAGTCAGATTTCACGCATGGTGCACATTTAAGGGAGGAGAGTCACCGCCCTCTTATTTTGCCTCGAGAATCCAAGGTGAGATCCAGGCATTAAATGATTCCAAGATGGAAGAGTGAAATTGTACTTTCACACAAGCTAGATATAAGGTCACCATTAATAGGATGACGACAGGAGAGATCTGCATCTGATTTGGAGAAGATTTGCATCGTTGTAAATTTCCCTTTTGACAGGCATTAGGAATGGTGATTTGAAACCACCAGTTTAATCTTGTGAGGGATCTTGTATAAATCTTTGTATTGTTTCCAATTAGAGAGGTTGGCTATGAGTTAGATGGTCAGGGGTTAGCTAAGATAGGGTTAGCTAGGAGAGAAACACAGAGAGCTAAGACTCAGTTGTAGCTCAGACTCCACCATTGTAATTTGGCATTCCACCATTAATAGAAAATGATAGTTTTTCCTGTTCTACATTTCTATGTAATGGATGATGTGTTATGAATGTCTTTTACATGCTTTTGAATTGTAGATGAATGTTAGAAATCACATGTAGGGATAGAGATATAGTTTTCTATCCGAGAGTGTGTTGAGTTAAGTCTGGTTCTCTAGGCTAAGTGCAAGGAGTGTGCAACAGAGAGAGGAAACTCTATGAGCCTATGCAAGGAGTGTGTGTTTGAACTCAGTGGATTCAGAAGAGACGCTACTAGGAGGGCACACTAGATTAATTTACAGACTCAGGGATAAATTTCTAGGTGGTTAAGTACCTTGGAAAGAGAGACTGTGTGGGGAGAAGCAAAGCTCAGAGTTACTGAACACTCTGAAATACTCTGCCAGGAGGGCATTGAGCTAGTGTGAGAATGTGCATAAGCAACATGGTTGGAAGTGTTGGATAATCCCAGAATTGATAAACATTCTGGTGAAGGAAGGCTTTGCAAGAAGGGTGTCGACAAAGGAAAGGAGATGCCTTAAACCTTTCCATGAGGCCAAGGGAGAAGCCATCGAAGAACTGAGCCAAGTGCAAAGAGTGCGTCTAAGGTATTGCAAGTTCACCTTACAAGCTCAGGAAGTAGAGCGAGAGACTTCTAGGAGGGAAACAATAAGTCCACTGAAGGACGAAAGGGAGATGGGAACCTTGGAGGTTTTCAAGCCGAGAAAAGTCATAGAAGGAAGTTTGCGCAGAACTCTATAAGGAGTGAAGAAGGACTTTTGAGAACAAACTAAGTCTTGAAAGGAAAATTGCGCTGAGTGTGCAAAGGAGTCGAGGACTTTCCGAAGTCCTAAAGATGGAGAAATTATCCATCGTCAAGGAGGAGACAGGTGGACGAAGATCGAGAGGTTTGGGAGAAGGAACTTCAGAAGGTTTTCCAGATGTAAACAAAGGTCTTCGCGAAGTCATGAAGAGCAATTTAATTCTGGACCATTGGATCCAGAGGGTATGTGGTAGATATCCACACAGTTCAGGATAAGCCGAAAGGAGGAATCACAAAGTCCAAACTCATGAAGTTGATCATAGCCATTTATCGTGATAAGAACGTGGACCATAGATCTGGTCCTGAAGAATTCACCGATATGTAAATCGGGAAAAATAGTGGTACAACTCGCAAAAGTTCCAAAGTATGGGATCGTGAAGGGAGATGGCCCATGGTCGTAAACCATGGTCACGTCAAGGAGGAATCCTAGCAAGGGGAGCTAGCAACGTTGGCATTAAGAATTGAAAAATTCTAAGGAGAGGGTATGTGGGTGCTACATAACCGCATTGAGGAAGTGAAGATCCTATGTCAAGCAAAAAATGGTTCCATCAGGAGCCCAACGAACCATTTTGTTCAGTGACTTGAACGATCCTAGACCGGGAGGTCGAGCAACCCTTTGGAGGGAAAGGGGGTTTGTGCCACTATACCAACCAAAAACCAAAGATACATGACATGTCTATTCTACAACACACATATGTACACACCCTATATATACTGCAACCCACATATGTGCGTGATCTATATGTTATGAAAACTGTGTATCCCTTCTGAAAACTAGGGTTTTCTATATTCTGAAAAGTTCTGACCCTATGCAGCCTCTTTCACATCAACCTACAACCCATCACTGTGTTCATACTGTAACTGTTCCCTATGCATACATCCTTATACATATCCTTTACCCAAATCATCTATATCTCTCTAGTCATGTGCCATATAAGTACGTGTAATCATGAACATGTATAGTAACCCTCACATGAACTAGACATTAAACCCTTTCTGATATTCAACCTCTCAATACATCATACATCAACCACTTCACAAATAAAAGGTCTCAACCATGTATCAAAAGAACCCTTAACCATAGAAAAATAAATACAATATGTTCCTCAACTCTAACAAGATGTATCAATGATAAATATTGATTATACCAACATTGTATTTCTATACATCTAAATTATACAAAAATTTCCATGCAACCACTAATATCTCTAGGGAAAATCCTCAAACCTCCATAACCATTTATCATGTATACAAAAAAAATCAACTAATCATAGAAATAAGACATACCTTTTGAAGCAGTAAATATATTTGATGTACTTGATCACTGTAGACCTTCCTGGGAGATTTCTTTCAGACTCTAGAGACTCAACATCTTCATCTTCTCAAGTTTCTAGGGATTTTCCCTCATGTATGTGCCCTATTATACTGCTAGCCTATGTACATATGTGCCCTACTCCACTACAACCCACATACACCTCAAAAGCTAAGGTTTTTTTAGTATTTTCTGTAATTCTGAAACTTTCATCGTCAACCCTTCGTGCTACCTCAGACTTGCACAACTTCAAACATATCAATGAGTACCTGCAATAAACCTTACACAATAATATATATTGAACATGCTCAATAGGTTCTAATAGGAGAGCCTTGGTCTCTTATTTATACTTCCATGTAGCTTCCTCAAGGGGTTACCGTCTAGCCAACTTAACCCGATTTCCTTCTTTTAGGGCTAACCCACTTCTAACCACTTATCCACTTCTACCCCACTTTGCTACAAATAGTAACTTCTCCACTTCTAGTTGCAACTAATTCATTTTTAATTATTTTGTTATTGCAACAACATAACCCATGATTAACTCCTAGTTATACTCACTTGACTAATCAACTTATTCTAGGAGCTTCTAGAATAATTTTGACTTCTTTGACCTTCTAGATAACTCACGAGGGTTCTCCAACTTCATAAGGCCATAACTATCTAACCGTGAGGAGTTATGTGGCATTCCACATATCACCGGAAATGGCATGACATGTACTATCCATCTAGAATAGTATTATCTAAAAAAATATTATACTTCATACCATTATACATCAATAAAACTGAATTCCATTAACCATACTATTGGGACTACCAGAATTTGCTACCAGACTTGCTTCAAGGGTTGACATCAATGAAAACCAACCCATTAATCAACATACAGGGGTAGAGTTTATGTGCCTAATTCTCAAGAGTTGAAAAATTTGATATTAGAAGAAATGCATAATGTGTCTTATTTTGGGAACCCAGGTTATGAAAAGACAATTGCAGCTGTCAAAAAGAAATATTATTGGCCAGGTATGAAGAAATAAGTGACTGATTATATAGCCAGATGTTTGGAATGTCAAAAGGTCAAGGTTGAGCACAAGCACCCAACTGGTTTTCTACAACCATTACCCATTCCTGAGTGGAATTGGGAAGTTGTAACAATGGATTTCATCACTAAGCTTCCCAGAACTACCAATCAACATGATTCCATCATGGTGGTGGTGGATAAGCTTACTAAATTTTCCCATTTTATTCTAGTGAATTTAACTCACAAGGCAACTAACATTGTTGATATTTATATTAGAGAATTTTCTAGGTTACATGGTGTTCCTAAGAAAATTGTTTCTGATAGAGATCCCAAGTTTACATCAAATATTTGTAAAGGATTATTCAAAGGATTTGGAACAAACATAAACTTTACAATATCCTATCATACAGAGTTAGATGGGAAAATAGAGAGAGTCAACTAGGTGATCGAGGACATGCTGAGAATGTATGTGATCGATAAACCATCGAAATGAGAATATTATTTGCATTTGGCTGATTTTGCTTATAACAATGGGTATCAAACATCCTTAAGGATGAGCCAATTTGAGGCACTATATGGTAGAAAATGAAATACACTAGTGAGCTGGGATAACCCAACAGACAAAGAAGTGGTGCGGCCAAAATTACTCAGGAAAATGGAAGAACAAATGGTGAAAATAAAACAGAATTTAAAGGCTTCCCAAGATAGGAAAAAAAATTATGCTAATAAAGGCATAACTCACAAAGAGTTTAAAGTGGGTTATCATGTGTTCTTGAAAGTAAAGGCCAAAATGAGTTCCTTGAAGTTGGATAACTATTCAAAGCTTGCAACAAGATATTGTGGACCATTTGAAATCGTGGAAAGGATTGGTCCTATTGCATACATGTTTGCACTACCTGAATCCACGTGTATTCATAATGTATTCAATGTATCTTTTCTTAAAAAGTATGTACCTGATGTTAATCATGTCATTGGTTGGAATGTGATTCAAGTGGAGCCAAAAGGAAATTTTCAATTGCAATCGGTTTTCATATTGGACAGGAAGATCAAACAACTTTGGAATCGAGACATAGGGATAGTAAAGTTCCAATCGACCTGGTATGGTCCCGAGGATGCAACTTGGGAGCATGAGGATGCTATGTTGGCATTGTACTCACATATTTTTGAAGATTTTGATTGTACATGTGTATATAATGCACTTAGGACAATGCATAAATAAGGGGGAGGGGAATGTAATACCCCTAGGCCGAAATCCACTTGTAATGTAAATGTAAATGTACATATAGGATGGTGAGCCAGGACATTTTGGGCCAGAGTGGCTTTGTTTATATGTATTTTAAGGTCAGAGTGCCTGTGTGGTTATTAGGTTGGAGAGCCAAAAGATGAAAGGCCACTGAGCCTATCTTTGTAACATGTAATCACACTTAGATATTAATGAAAAACATCACTGCTGCAGA
>SNQJ01S0027064.1:4663-25081 GCA_010110895.2 Picea sitchensis | reverse complement strand
AATAAAAATAGATGAAAAATGTCCACCAAAAACTCTCGTATGAAATTGTTGTAGTTTGTATTTGGAATTTAAATGATCTAAACATCTCAATAGAATACCATCAAAGTTTATTTGAAAGAGAACTCCTGAAACTAATACATACTAATTGGTTTTCATATTTAAATCTCTCCCCTCTTTAGAAGAAATTCCAAGAGGAAATTGGCTAGACTTCAGGCAAAATATTATGTTCTTATACCATTCAGATGTTGTTAGAGCTTAATTTTGTATGACGACACCACTTGTATTTGGAGGATAAATATTTAGAGCTTCAATTCCAGTCATAAATTTGCATAGTCCTTGTGCCTTGACAATTTTCATAGATTTGATATCTAAATCATATTCTTGAACCTTAGCCAATCAATTTTTCCATCCAACTTCTCTGAGTTGTTGATTTAGCAATATCTTGATAGGTGAGTGTGGTACATAGGAAATTATGTGAGATGATAAGATGTAGGTCCTGAAATGAGCAATTTCCTTGACCAAAGGGATGGTTTTCTTTTCAATCATAGAGTAATTCAGTTCAAAGTCATGCAATATTTTTCTCATGAAAGTAATTGGAAGTTCTTCCCCTTTCTCATTTTTCTAGGCAAGGATGGAGGCAATAGTTTGTTCTGAAGAAAATGAATATAATATGAAATATTTATCAAAATCATGACTAACAAGGATAGGATTTGTAATGATTGCATGTTTGATTTATGAAAAATCCTTTTGAGTTCTGATGTCCATTCAAATTTTTTATCCTTCTTTAGTAACTTATTTATTAGCTTGACAATCGTTGCATAATCTGGTACAAATCTTCGTACAAAATTTATCTTTCCAAAGAAAGATTGTACTCCTTTACGAGATGTAGGATGATTGAATTCATTTATTGCTTTGATCCCTTTTGGATCAATGTATATTCCTTATGTTGACTCATGATTCGTCACCTACTACAAGAGCTTGCAAAAAGTTGCGAAGCCTATAACTTATTTAATTTTTTTTAATAACTATAATAAGTGAGGTCCCCTAGGAGAAAACACGAGAATTATAAAATTATTGTATGATATTCTTTTTCTCAACATTTTGGCATGATATCAGTTTCAGTTTGGGGCATCATTTCAAATATGTCATTTAAAATCAGTCATTTCTTGTGATATTTTCTGAGTGAATATACATCTTCAAGACAATAAATGGTTCTAGAGAGAGATGCATGTTGGGATCATGGTTTAAAAGCTTATACGAAACACTTTTTTTTATAGCTAGAATATATGCTTCAAGTGTGTTGCATGGTAGTTTTAAAAGGCATCAAACTTGTGATGAAAATGATATTTTAAATGTTACAAAAGTTCTTGATTATTTTCTCAGCATTATGGTGTGGCATTGATTGGCAACATTGAGCATGATATCAAAGAAGTTATTTATTTGCAAAAGATTATGATCCTTTGTTTTCCTATATGGTTATATACCCAATGAGTTAAAAAGTTTAAAATATTAATACTCATGCATACCATGGTATTCAAGGTATATCAAGCTTGAAGTTTCATGTGGCATAAACATTTTGAAGAGTTATATGGATTTTTTGATTTTGGGTGTGAACATAACATATATATGTTATAAATCACTTGCATATAATATGTTTGGATATAAGTTAAGGTTCAATATCACGTTGGATTTGGTATAGAAACAATACTCATATGAATATGTGCACTGCTATGACATAAGTTGAATAACTTGATATGGTTGGAATATCAACATATGTATCAATGAGTTATCCATGCATTCAATTCGAGAGGACGTGGGAATTATTGTTGTGAGACTCACGATTTAACACCTTTAATGTGACTAGGGTTCTTGTCATTTGGTTTTTGGTTTGGAATATGGATAGAGGGAGTTGTGCTTCAACTTGAGAAACCAACCTTTATGTTCATTGCTACAACTGTTTCAAGCCCTGAGAGCTTGATCTAGATTATTTTGAGAACGACATGAAGGCAAAAATATAACTGAGATATAAGAATGAAATACAAAAAAATATAGAAGAGGACACATAAATACAGTGAAACCCAACTTCTATTACTGAATAAGATAGAAAAACATTGTAGAACACAAACTGGAAAAATGGGGTAGCTTATCTCTAAAAAGAAAGAGATGATGGCTAGGCTTCATTCACAAGAAGGTTTACATCACACTCCGTTGCATGCTTAAAGGGCCTCCTTCACCTTAATTATATATGCGAGAGTGAGAGGAGAACAATTCCCATGATGCATGTGGGATAAATTGGACTAAGTTTATAAAATTCCATAGGCATTTAAAACATTGGGACCTCCCAGGTAGTCGCCCATCCCAGTACTACTCTAGCCTGAGCGCGCTTAACTGCGGAGTTCGAATGAGATTCCGTTCATTAATGCTATGGTGTTGGCATGTACATAAGACCACTAGGAAATCATTAAATGATGTCTGTAATTAAAAAATGAAGATGATATTACATTCCATTCCCCATAAAAAGGATGAATATCATGGTTTATCAAAACCACAGGCTCAAAATGGTGATTCAATGGAATAGGTGGATGGCCACTGAGATCCATATGGATCATTCCTCCCCCCTTAGGAAGAAATGGTCCCCATTGCATCAAGTTCCGTTGGGATATGGGGAGACTTTTTCTAAATCTGAAGCTTGTTGCATTGCTTGCCTTGTTGAAGACACTGTCTGCTTAGATTGTTGAAGGATGTCAGGAACCTGTTGCTAAAGGAGTTGGATCCGTTCAACCAATCTAGCTGCATGATCTACCTGAGTGTGGGAGGACTCTGTCAGTGAAGATGTAACATGAAGAGTATGAAGGGTTCTTTTATAACCTTGCTTGACTGGGTATTGTCGAGGCACCCTTGTAGGTGCAACAAGAACATCTTGGTACTCATATACAATATTATCAATCTGCTTTTGCTGAATAGAAAGGTATTGGTATGAGGATGCAGTGGTTGCAGTTTCCTTCTATTCACCTTCTTATTGGATTGTGAAGAGGCTAAACTTTGCAGTATGAGAGATTAATTTGTGGCATTATTTTGGTGGGACAATAGTCATAACTACCTCTGGCATCCATTATAGCTTCCCCCCCCAGAGTAACAATGACACTACGGGGTCGAGACTCATAAACAACATGACATATCCAAATATATGGCTATCCTAATAGAACATCATAGACTTCCAATGGGGAAACATCACATAATACCTCATCCTTGAAGGGATTGATGTCATAGGACAGGAGACACTGCTGGCTGACACGAAGATCTTGACCCTGGCGAAGCCACCTGATGTTGTATGGCTGTAGGTGTGGTGTTGTTGGAAATCCAACTACTTGAAAACCTCTTCTAAGATGATGTTATTTTGGCTTCCTCTACCAACAATAAAATGCAGTGGGGTCCCCTTCAACCACATATGTGAATGGAAGAGTCGCTCCCCCTTCTCAAGATCCTCTTCTGGTTGGATTTTTGCAGTTGCGACTATAGCAATGGGTTATGCATCAATGATTTGTCTCCTTTTATTATTTTTTGAATCAGGGTCCAAGTTGGGGTTCGACTCTTTTTATTTGAGCTCGACCACCAATGACTGTATTGAGCGACATTCATCAGTGTTGTGCCAAGGGCTATTTTGGAACTCACACCACTTTACAATGTCTTTATTAGACTTCTTGTTACCCTTATTTTCCTGCATCTGGGACTGGATCTCGAGGTTGGCCTTCCTTGCTCTGTCTATGCTTCTCCCACTTACTCTACTGTTTATGGATAAATTCGTGAGTGTGGACACAGACCAATCTCCCCAAGATCCACCTGGATCTATGGGTACATTATTGTCGCTGTTGATTATTTTACTAAGTGGGTCGAGGCAATGCCGACATTCGATAATACTGGGAAGACTGCAACACTTTTTCTGTTCAACCATGTCTTCACTCGTTTTGGTGTTCCTCAGGCTATCGTCACCGATCACGGTAGCCATTTTCGAAATAATATGATGTCTGAGCTTACAGAGAAGTTGGACCTTCGTCATGATAGCTCAACTCCCTATTATCCACAAGCTAATGGCCAAGTTGAAGCCATTAACAAAGTTCTTATCACTATGATTCGACGGATGATAGGAATACATAAAACCAACTGGCACATAATGTTGTTTTTGGCGTTGTGGGCATATCGGATGTCTGTTAAGTCTGCCACGAGATTTACACCTTTCCGATTAGTTTATGGCAAGGAGGCCATTCTACCTATAGAATGCGAGATTCCGTCGTTGAAGCTAGCCGTAGAGCTCTTTCCCCATACTTCTGCTGAAGAGGAACGCCTATTGTATTTAACGCGATTAGATGAGACTCGCCGTGATGCTACTTTAGTAATCGAAGCCCAGAACAAACGTGTTAAGGCACAGTATGACAAACATGTTAAACCTCGTGTCTTCTCTGAAGGAGATCTTGTTCTTTTATATGAACAAGATAAAGATGTCTTAGGAGCTAGGAAATTCGAACCAATGTGGCGTGGGCCTTATATTTTTAGCAAAGTTTTGACGAAGGGGGCATATGAGCTAGTGGATTATGATGGGGTACCTTTGAGTGAACCCAGAAATGGGTTGCACTTAAAGAAATACTATGCATGAGTCATTTGTGCATGAAGTATTTGTATTTTTATGTATCATACTGTATGTGTGATTACTTTTAGCTTTGAGTTTGACGTTATTTGGTCTCTACCCTTACGATTACGATGTGTTTGATTGTCAGATGTAGGAGTATTCGCTACATTATGTTGGCTTCACCGACGGTGCCAGCCGTAGTACTCAGAATCTAGCTTCCGCTGCTTGGGCTATCTATGCACCAACAAACGAGCTTATATCTTTACGAGGTGTATGTCTTGGGCGAGCAACCAACAACATCACAGAGTACAGCGTCGTGATTGAGTTATTGGTTGATGCTATCTCTCTTGGAATTCTTCGTTTGGTTGTGCGACTTGACTCACAGTTAGTGGTGCTACAGCTAAGTAATGTTTATTCTATCCGAAGTCCTACATTATTAAGAGTATATTTGCGGATTCGCCTCTTGGAAAGACATTTTGATTATATCGAATATCAACAAATTCCGAGAAATCTTAATACATTGACATATGCGTTAGCTAATTATGTATTAAACATGCATTTGAACAATTTATAAATCAAACACATGTACACAAGTGTAAATTAAGCCGGTAAAAACCATGTATATATATATAACGATCAAAGTTTTTGTTACAAAATGCGTCCGAAGACCAAAAAAAGATAAAAAATGGAAGCTCATGGCTTCTACATAATGATATCATGACATCAATGATGTTCACGATAGCATACTAAAGCCCTGACTACTCTACGGAGCAAACGACCCATAGAGGCAGGAACTCCCACGGTATGACGCTGATCATTTTGTTGGACCTCATCCAAAGACATGTCGGAATATCATGCATCAAGCCCTCTAATTTCTTCTCCACAGTAAGGTAATCATCTTCATACTGAGGGACTGCAACTACCGCTTCTCCTCGCCGCTGAACAAAAGAACTCCCAGCAGGTCTGTAAGCTCCAACATCTGTGTTATCAATACATTTTGTTGTTAGTCTCCGGGCAAAAGTTGCAAAACCAAAAACATTTAATATGATGAAAACACAAAAACATCTTAAAAATTAAAAGTTGGTGACCTTATTACCAATGTTTCCCCATTGTGTATCTTCGGGAAGGATGAAGTCAGGATCACCTCGAAAATCCGAGCCAGCGTATGCATAATCCTCCACCATCACCACAACTTGGCCTTGGAGCCAATAGAAGAAACGATCATCGTATCTGACAATCGGTCCTGCCACATACCTAGCCATGAGCTGGCACCATCGAACATCAGTGGCTCCCTAAGACGGGAAATACCAATCTCCCCGAATCCACGGATCTGGAACAAATCGTATGAGAATACTACTCTTTCCTAGATCTAGCTATTGAGCGAACCCAAGAGAAATGGATGGTGTTCATGTATATAAAGCTCTCCTTTAATCTCTGTTGTTCCTTTCTCTTTTTGCTCAGATGCTCTTATTATTAAGTTCAATCCATAACAACACAAACCAATCTGACAAAGGCATGTATATTCAATACCTAGTCTATACATGTGATCAAGGAATCATGTAATAAGATGACATCATCATTATGGGAAGGACATATTCATACATTGCATTAGCTTGAAAAGAAATATACAAGCACGCTTGATGTAGTGAATCTCCTTTGGTGACCCTAGCGCTGACACACACACTTACTCATGTATGAAGAAGTTCAACCATATGATTACTTGTAGTTTCTTTAACAACATGGCTTCAATCCTCAATACAATCTTGCGCCAATTCTCCTATCAATCTCTAGTTAGCTTGATTCTTCTTGTTCTTATTCTTTCTTATTGCTTGCTTGCTTTGCTTTGCTTCTAACCTTTCCATAAGTAATCTCCTCAATATATAGGAAGATTGATTAGTTACTTGAATAGGAATGATCCCCGATATCTGGAAAGTGAGTATTTTGCCAACCATCGAACTCCAACTCACCCTTCTAGAAGATTCTTCTAGAAGGATCGAGAAAGTATTATTCATTTTCTTCCTTTAGAAACATGTCTTCACCCTAACCATTATGCAGTCGCGAGAAAGTCCATAATTAGTGAATGCGACATGCGGAAATTAAGAGATTCCCACGATATATGCGACTGAACTATTTCCAAAATGTGATTTTGAGAAAATGATAAGTGTAACCTTCTTTTGGAAAATGTTCTTAATGAAGAGTTTGATCTTCCATTATCATGACATAATCATAGTATTATCTTGATAATAACCAAAAATGTGGATAACGAATGCCCCCCAAAGGATAGGAGGTGGAACCCGGTGTGGTCGATAGATTTTGTAAGTTGTATGTGTGTGTCCAGAACCAAAAGAACATCTAATCAAAGACCTACAAACATCAAGGCTCAGTATCATATATCAATTCTGGTGGCATTGCCCTCAGATCATAGACTGACGGCGTCATAAACAAAAGTCATGGCCACCAATCGCCAGCCTTGTGGATCCATACTGATGCAATACAACACGACCACAGAATACCGCGTGGATGCGATGCGACTAAATTTTTCGATCAAGGCGACATAGCCCGCGAAACATACCTGATGGATCTATATTATGCATAAAACATCCCACTCTCCCTTCACTTTGGATGTGAAGATGGCTATCAGGGGTGTTGTCTCTATCACCCAAGTGCGAATCGACCGTAGCGATTACATATGTGGAAATCCGAACACGGTAGAAATACTTGATTACTAGGTCATTGATGTATACCGTTAACAAGTCTTTGAGGAAATCACCATTGATGTCAATGACTCCCAAAGGTACTATAGTACAATCCATCAATTGTGAATAATGAGTTGATGTCAAACAATCCCGATAGATTTTTCAGCGGTCAATGATGTAAACCCGCTGTCAAAGCGAGAAACTTGCCAGTGGGGCATGCAAGTTCCAAGGTACAATAATTTCTAAGTCTCAATCCCGGATAATGTGCTTTGATGTCGTGAACAAAGACTCATCGCAGGGAGAACCTTGATATATCCGCGCGTGAGCCGCAGCGAATGAGTAACAGAGTTTGAAACGGAGTATGTGGCAATTTGGACTTTGGACACACGAAGGCCGACTCAAAATGAAAGATAACTGCGGATGGCGACTCAATAGAGGTTTCAAATGAATGACTCTTGAACATATGGATGACCGCGACCAATGATTTGGCAGCATTGACAAAAGCATTATGAATTGAGACCTTGTAATCAATTCGAATGAGAGGCAAATGGATTGCCCAAACCAACTTTGGATGATGAACATGGGGTGTCATGTTTAAGAGTGACATTTACTGCCAATTAATACAAAGCGAAACATATCCTTTCCCAAATTTTCCCCCACCATTGCTAACAGTACCTCTTTATTTTTACATAGAAAGCTTGAAGAGGAGGATCACATATGCTTGTTGATATAAGCTCATCCTTGGATGAGTCCCTCGAATTATTTTTAATGAACCCTAAGAAGAATTGGTTTGGTTACATCATAGTGCATCAATGTTTTTTTAACGAGTCCGGAGATAGAAAACTTGAAGGTTTTCAAGATTATAGAGTTTGGAAAAACCTTTAAAGAAAGACTCTCTCAGTGCCTTTTTCGTGAAGTAGTCGATCGAGACCGAAAAAGGGGTTAAATAAAACCGGAGGATCAAGTAATTCAAATACTTTACTTGGCGTGAAAATCAAGATGAAGCTCATTGAAATCTTTCATGTTTAGAAATTAAGTGAAAAGGGATTAAAGGGAACTCGGGGGTTCGCGCCATGTAACCATAGCGAGCCGGAAAAGATATAAAACAGCGGCTGATCTCGTTCTAAGTTAGTGCTAGAATGGATAAAAGTCACTGCGTGGTTTTCAAGTCAAAATACATAGAAAACAAACAATTTCACACCAAATTGTAAAAGTTTTTTGGATCCATCGTCTCGTTAGGGGCTTGCAAGTCATTTACTCACTTTAGCATTAGTAATTAGGGTTAAATGGTAAAATAATGAATAAAAATGAAAAACCCACTTTTTAAATGGTAAAAAAGTAAATAAAATCAAACTTACCACTCCATTTTCACCATTTGTTTTACCGTTACCAATTCGGAGTGAAAAAATTACTTGTTTTGCCAATTTTCAAAGTCAATTTCTGGGAGCCCGGTGCATCAAATCACAAACCATTTGGATCAAACAGGTAAGTGCTCAATTCTTTATCTTTCCATGGTTTATTTTTATATTTGAATGGTTAAAATGAGTTATAGGTGATTTTTTTTTAAAGCCCTACGGCGAAAACAAAGTTCATGATCAACCCTGACACAGGAATTTAGATTCCTTGGTGCGTATAACCACGGTCACGGAAAGTCTGTACTGTGTGTTAAGTTCACCTGCGGGTAGTGCAGAATCAAAAAATTTATAAAGCGTTTGGCCATAAAAATCAAATTTTCTTATGTTCAAGACATTGACTATCTTTTCTTGGTATTTAGATAGTCAATAGTCATACCATGGTGCTTGAGTGGAAAGCGTGGTAGCGAAGATGAGAAAATAATGCTCCGAAAATCACCCGCAAACAATAGCTGCCTTAAGAAGCTGTGGTCTCCTAAAATACTTTGGGATCACGGGGCGAACGAAGTTGTCCTATTCTGGAACACTTAATCCAAATGTGGGATCCGGACCAACGGGTTTTCCATGTGGGTGCCCATACATTGACTATTGATATCGAAGATATCTATTTTCTGACAATTATCCGAAGAGTTCCATATGTCCAGCTTGGTATTGTCCTTGGTAGAAAAAATGGTGCGAGGGCTATTGATGCGGTAGAAAGGCGAAAGGGAAAGTGGCTATCACGGGGGTGGCCGACATCACTCTTACGTACTATCATCGACCATAACTTCGAGATGGCGGCGGTGCTTCTCATATGGCTCTTCAGAGTTACTTTAAATATGGCCTTGAGTGTCTTGATCCCCGGGTTTTCAACTGGGCTGTTGCAGTATTGCGTAGTCTTAAAAACAATTGACAAAAAGCGTGAGGCTTCCAAACGAATTCGGCTATGGATCCTTGTTAGTATCCTTACGAGAGTCCGGTTAATGCAGGGCTTGAGGCTGGCGCATTTCAGTCCCTAAGAATACGGATGCTCGATGAATTACTGACTCATGGCTAGGCATGTGGCGAGGACGGTGTCGGTCTGTACATTCGTTTTGATGGCTCAAAGGCCAAGTTGTGATGGTTGAGGATTATGCATCTGTTGCTTGGATTTTAGGGGTGATCTAACCTCATCCTTCACGAAGATACCGCGGTGGAAGGCTTATTGGTAAGAAGGTCACCAACTTTTTAATTTTTAAAGATGTTTGTGTTTTCATCATAGTAAATGTTTTGGTTTTGCAACTTTTGTCGAACTAACACCAAAATGTATTGATAACACGGATGTTGGAGCCCTCTGAGACCTGGTGGGGTTCTCTGTTCGTGAGGAGAAGTATGGTAGTTCGGTCACGGCATAAACCCGGACTACTTCACCATGGAGCAAAATTTAGAGGGATTGATGCATGATATTCCAGATATGTCTGATATTGAGGAGTCCCACAAAGATGATCGGCGTCATCACAGGTAGGAGTTTCTGCCTCTATGGTTCGTTTGCTCCATAGAGTAGTCAGAGCTTTAGTATGCTATCATGAACACCATTGATGTCATGATATCATTAAGAAAAGCACCAGGCTTCCATTTTGAATACACGGTCTTGATTTGTAACAAAACTTTGATACGTTATATATATACATGGTTTTAACCGACTTACTTTACACTTGTGTACATGTGTTTGATTTATATTGTTCAAATGCTTTCATTTTAATACATAATTAGCTAACGCCAATCAATGTATTAAAGATTTCGAAATGTTGGTATTCCGGTAAATAAAAATGTCTTTCCAAGAGAAGAATCTGCAAATATACTCTTAATAATGTAGGACTTTGAATAGAGTAGATGTTACTTAGTTGTAGCACCACTAATTGCGAGTCAAGTCGCACAACCAAGCGACAAATTCCAAGAGAGATAGCATCAACCAATATTAACTCAATCATGGCTATACTTTCTGCTGATGTTGTTGGTTGCTTTCGCCCAAGAACATACACCTCGTAAATATAAGCTTCGTTTGTTGGTGCATAGATAACCAGCGAAAGCTAGATTCCCGAGTACTACGGTACGCGAGTCGTGAAGCCAACATAAGGTAACAAATGCCGACATCGACAATCAAACACATCGTGTCGTGGGGAGATGAGAGACCAAATAACGTCCGACTCAAAGCTAAAAGTATCCATTCCATTCCTTTCCTTCAGGCTCCTCCATCCTTCCTGTCCAATCGTCCATCCATCCTCAGATCCATTCCATTCCTTCCTTCCTCCATCCTCCTTCATCCGTCCGTCTTTTCCGTCCATTCCGTCCAGTCCATCCTCCATCCATTCCTCATCCATCCATTTCCATTCCATTCCATTCCATCCATCCTCCATCCATTCCATTCCATTTCCATTCCTCCTCCATCCATCCATTTCATTCCATCCATTCCTTTCCATCCGTCCGTCCATTTTCCGTCCATCCATGTCCATTCCAGCCATTCCTCCATCCGCTCCATCGATCCATTCATTCCTCTTTTCCTCCATTCCTCCATTTGTCCTCCGGTCCATTCCTTCGTCCTTCCATCCAATCCATCTTTTGTCCGCATCCATTCCATCCATCCATTCCCTGCCATTCCATTCCATTCCATCGTCCTCCATTCCTTTCCTTCCTCGTCCGTCCTTTTCCATTGTCATCCATCCATCCATCCTCCGTCCTTCCGTCCGGCTCCTCCATCGGGCTCCATTCCTTCCATCCATCCACTCCGTCCTTCCTCGTCCGGTCCGGCATCCGTCCATTCCGTCCATCCTTTGTCCAGATCCTTCCTTCCTTCCATCCATCCATCCATTTCATCGGCTCCATTCCATCCGCTTTCCGGCTCCTCCTTTCCATGTCCGGCCTCCGTCCATTCCGGTCCATCCGAGATCCGTTCCTCCATTCCTTTCCTCCATGTCCATTCCACCTCCATTCCGGTCGTCCAGTCCTTTCCGGTCCGTCCGTCCATCCATCCGTCTGTCCATCCTTTCCATCCGTCCGCTCCATCCATTCCTTCCATTTCCATCTGGGCTCCATCCATCCATTCCGTCCATCGTTCGTCCATTCCATTCCTTCCATTCATTCCATTCCGTCCGGCTCATCAAATCCATTCCATCCATTTCATCCATGTCCATCCATCCTCCATTCCATTCCTTTCCTCCATTCCATTCATCCATTCATCCATCCATCCATTCCATTCCATCCAGTCCTTTCAAATCCATCCTCATCCGCTCCTTTCCATCATGGTCATCTCTACCGCCAGCGGCGGCACGTAGGGTGCATTGAAAGAACACAATCTAATGGAGTAGATCCAAGGGATCAGAGCAGACACACAAATGAAAAGTCATGGCGTGATTATTTTGGTCCTCTCCTGCCTTCCCATCAAATTTTGGAATGTCAGGCGGAAGCTGGGATAGCGGGAGCCATTGGGGAGAGTGTGAGCAGGATCGTTCAAATCCTGAACCGTCGGCAAATCAAAGTGGCAGAAGCGACAATTCTTTGATTCACGAAGTGCTTGGTGACTTTGGGGTGAAGCCCGTCGATGAACCGATGGAAGTGCATATCTTGATTTGCCCCCATAGAGAATATCCTGGTTGCCCCTATGGTGGTAGAATCGGGTAATACCCCCAAGGATTTTTACCTTGAGATTGAATAGGGACTCGAGGTTGAGTAGTCTGACCTGAAACCCAAATAGGATTAGTCACACATGGATATGAAGTTCGGCTAGTGGGGATGGTTGTTGCCCCGAGGGGATTTGAGGAACATTTTGCAAAAGTTGAGTCAAATACTGAGCCAAAGCACGAGGGATGTTTTGGCCCACGAGAGTTTAATTTAAGGAAATTTCCGCACGTGTGCAAACCGAAGGTTGTGTAGTCACTAAGGTTTGTCGGGGAAAGGCTTGTGCCCTTGAGATCCTGCTTGAGGAATTTTGGACGTGGGTGAAATGGTGGGTATGGTGCCACTAGGATTAACGTACCGGTGGAAGCTGAGGGGAGTGTCGGTGCCTGAAACCCGGGAATAGGATGCCGAGGAGGCGGGACCTGGAGAACCGGCGGGGGTTTGTGGAGGTGTTGGATGTGGAACATACAACGCAGGATTCAAAGCATGGTAAACAGGAGGCAAATTAGGATTAAGCTGCCAAAGTTCACAAAGGTGATAACGAGGGAGACTTAAAGTAGTTATGAATTCGGTTTGGACACTTTCGTGAGTGTTTGCAAGATGAGCCATCTCCGGAGGTAAAATAAAGCGATAAGTAGTAGTATTTGGGTGTAATTTACGATTCGGAGACCGGGGAGATCGGACCAAACAAAAGGCTTCGTCGAAATCGCGACCAAGAAGGATCTTGGCCTACTACCATGAGAAGGCCACTGCGATTGTTTGAGGAGGAAGATCGTCTGAGAAAAGATGAAGTATTCGAAGGTCTTTCCCCACAGCGAATCGCGATAATCCTCTATAAGTATTGTGAAATCAAGAAACTCACGAAGAGGATCGATAGAAGTCTACTTGTGGAGGTGGTGTAAAGACTTAGGGGCGTCCTTACGTCCACGTGTTAAAGTCACAAAGTTTCCACGGGATGAGGAAGTCTCGGGGAGTACCCTCAGTGTTCTTCGTGTGCAAAGAGTTCGAAGCTTCGGGATGCTCAGGAATAAACCTTACGTCGTGGGAGAGCAATTGTAAACAAGTAACAAAAGTCCCCAACGAAAATCCTATGGTCAACTCTGAAAACAAACAACACACCCTAGTAAATAAAATCTGAAGCAATCACCAAGCAAACAAAACCTTCTAATTCCGAAGCCACTAGTTGGTGATGAAATCAACGTCCTTTCTTGAGACGAGAAAGGGTGGGGCTAAGGTGGAAAAGTTCACGTTGTGACACCTTAGCAGGACTGCATACAGTGCAAGCTTCCACCACACTGTCGTTACTCCCCTCCAGGAGCAGTGAGTTTAGTCCAGCGTCGATTCCATGTGCAGTGAAGACTTTCCCCTTCACCATCACCTTGTGTAAGTACTTAAATATATAGGCCACTAAGGTTTCCAATTACTATAGTGATGCCTAAGGAAACAATGGACATTTTGATCCATGTGCAAAGGTAGGGTGTCTATCCCGAAATCAACTCAAGGCTTCCACTCATAATTGTGGGTATGCAGTGACCAAGTAATGCGATCTGCGACATCAACCTTACAGTAGGTTTTGTATCTTTGCCAACACCAATGCAACCTAATGCTTGACCCTTGTGTTAGAAGGGCTTCCCGAGGACAATACGTGAATGGAATTTTACACTCCCTATTCTCAAGATACTGTTGTGTGTTTCTGAGCTTTGGAAGTGTGTCTTCTTCCTACTCAAAGCACTAGCCTAGCTATATGTTGGTAGCTTGAGCCCTAGAAAGAGTTACTAGATCGATTTTTAATATTCTGCTTGAGAAATTTTTTAAGTAATTGTTTTTTACTCACAGGTAGCGGAGTGAAACTCATGATGTGACTCTGACCCAAAAATGCAAGGATATGAAGAAATGTAATGTTTTCATTCAATGAATCCTAACAATGGGAGAGAGAAGACGATTTCAAAATCAAATGCACTTAATTATGTTAAATACCGTCACAATTCTCAATTTCCTTTGAAGAATAATACAAATAAATCATGCATCAATGAATCATTTCTAGCTGTAGCTTCTTCAAAACTTCAATGCTCTAAAACTTAACAAGTTTGATTTTAATCATGACAAAAGCAAAAATAATTGCTTGAAGAGCAAAATAACTCCAAGGAAGAACTTCGATAGCGAGGAGAAAGAAAATCTAATCATCAATACCAAACAATCAGTGACAACCCAACCAAAACTTTCAATGATAGTAAAGTACAAAGCAAACCAAAACCCAATGCAGAATGAAAATTGCCTTCGAGTAATAATCAGCGAGAAGAAACACCAAATCTTAACTTTCAATCCAATCATGATCTTTAACCAATACAACACATTCAACTCAGTAATCAGAGAGAATGACAAGGCTAAAAGGATGAAAGTCAGAGTGATCAAAAGCAGAAGACAGAAGCAAAGAACTAGATGGGATCCGTGACAAATGAAACTAGCGAGATATGTAACCCGGTGAGATGAAGTGTCAAAAGACTTAAAATCTAAGCCTTCTGAGGCTATTGGAAAATTCCCAAGCTTGGTTCAAAAGAACAAAATCTGCCCTTGGAGCAAGCCTTGGACAGTCATGGAAACTCTTTCATGGAATCGATTAAATCATTGCGGACTTTCCGCCTTGGATTATATATCATAAAGGTCTTGGGACACTCGAGGATTCTCCACAGTACATTAATTAGCATAGTCTTGGGAATCTCTGAAAAAATAAAGAAATTTTTTAAATCAACAAAATTTCAAAGTTTGTTTGTAACCGGAAGGTGTCAGGGAGGTATCTGAGGACTCAGTTTACAAAATCCCGAGGGAGAAAAAAGGCAACAAAGGCAAATGGCCACGAAAGTTCAAGAAACCAAAAAGACAAAGGTGTTTCTCCCGAGTGGAATGTAAGCCAATTTTGTTTATGGATAAATTAAGTACAGTCCCGGACCTAGACCAATCTCCCCAAGATCCACTGGATCTGGAACAAACCGTAACATAATACTACTCTTTCCCTAGATCTAGCTAGTGAACGAACTAAGAGAAATGGAAAGTGTTCATACCTTATCTCCTTTAATATCTGTGACTTAGCACTCGCTCCGATCGCTCTTATTAGTTCAATCATAACAACACAAACCAATCACAACAAAGGCATTATCTGTTCAATACCTAGTCTATACATGTGATCAGGAGTCATGTAATAAAGATGACATCATCATTATGGGGAAAGGGACATATTCATGTATTGCAGTAACTAAAAGAGAAATATACAAACTGAGACTTGATGTCGCAAAATTCCTTTCAATGGATCTTAGCTCTGACACACACACTTGCTCATGTATGAAGAAGTTCAACCACATATGATTACTTGTAGTTTCTTGCTGCTGTAGCATCAATCCTCAATACAATCTTGCGCCAATTCTCCTATCAATCTCTAGTTAGCTTGCTTCTTCTTGTTCTTATGATTCTTATTGCTTGCTTACTTTGCTGTATACCATAAGTAATCTCCTCAATATAGGAGAAGATTGATTAGGTACTTGGATAAGGAATGATCCCAAAGATATCACGGAAAGTCGATATTTTTCCAACCATCGAACTCAAAACCACCCTTCTAGAAGATTCCTTCCTAGAAGATAGAAACTTATTCATTTCTTCTTTAGAAACATCGACACCTAACCATTAACCTGATCACGGAAAGTCATGAAAATCAAGGTGAATCGTGTCGGAAATAAGGAAGTATATATGCAGCCTACTTGAACTATTTCCAAAAATGTGAGGATTTTGAGAAATGATAAGTGTAACCTTCTTACGGAAAATGTTCTTAATAGAGAAAATGATAAGTGTAACCTTCTTCTGGAAAATGTTCTTAATGAAGAGTTTGATCTTCCATTATCATGACATAATCATAGTATCATCTTGATAACCAAAAATGTGGATAACATCTACTACTTGAATTTATACTCAATTTTTTTTGCATATTAATAAGAATCTCCTAGTGAGGATATGTCCAAGAAATAAATCTCTATTTGGATGTACCTATGTAGACCACTGCAGTACTTCAAAACTAGTTGCTGCTCAGAGTATTTGATACCCAACTTTGAGCGTAAGGTATGAAATATGTTGGTGTACTCCATCACTGTCTGGCCACTTTTTTGACAATGAGTTGTCCATCTCATGTATTGGTCATCATAGTTTCCAACAGGGTAGAACTCCTCCTTTAGGGCATCTAAAAAGGCCGCCCAAGTGGTTTCTCTCCTAAATAGTGTAGAGTCATCCACGATGTACCTCTCCCAGTAAAATTCCCACAAATATATGACATGGGGAAGGGATTTAAGGAGCGTGAAGGTGATCTTTTCATTGTCGGAATTTTTTTGGATAGAGTATTAAACTTCTAGAAGATTTAACCATTTTTCTAGAGCATCTGCATTTATCTGGCATTCAAATAAAGGGATATCAAAATTGACTTGTACCTTGAAGTGTGTCTCACTTGAATTTTTTTTTTCTTGTCGAAGATGCCTCGACTGTCACCATCGGTAGTCTTTGACGGATTTGAGAAAAGTTGTCCATAATCTCGTTCCTTTGTCGCATGAGTTCTTCCTCGAGAAATGTCTTGAAAGGATCTCCTGCTTTGTCATCTATATTTTCTTCCACCATGGGAGGTCGCTTGGGCTAGTGAGAGTGGTTTTCCTCAAGATAAACTAGACCGAGAGCCAAATATCTATACCCTGACCTTGTCGGGGACCTTCTCTAAGAAATAACAAGAAGCAGACTACTCTGATACCACTGATCCAAATTATTTTGAGAACGACATGAAGGAAGAAATATAACCGAGATATAACAATGAAATACACAAAAATATAGCGAAACCCAACTTCTATTACTGAATAAGATAGAAAAACATTGTAGAACACAAACTGAAAAAATGGGGTGGCTTATCTCTAAAAATAAAGATATGTTGGCTACGCTTCATTCACAAGAATCTTTACATCACACCCCATTTCATGCTTAAAGGGCCTCCTTCACCTCAATTATATATGAGAGAGTGAGAGGAGAACAATTCCCATGATTCATGTGGGATAAATTGGACTAAGTTTATAAAATTCCATAGGCATGTAGAACACTAGGACCTCCCAGAACGTCACCCATCCCAATACTACTCTAGCTTGAGCACACTTCACTGCAGAGTTCTAATGGGATCTGGTGCATTAACACTATGTTGTAGGCATGCACATAAGGCCACTAGGAAATCATTAAATGATGTCTGTAATTAAAAAATGAAGATGACATTACATTCCATTCCCCATAAAAAGGGTGGGTATCATGGTTTATCAAAACCACAGGCTCAAAATGGTGATTCAGTGGAAGAGGTGGATGGCCACTGAGATCCATATGGATCAAAGATAGTATAAATCAACCACTAAGATAAGGTAAGTACTCACACAACGTTTGAGAATCTTCTGCAAGTTAATTTGTTACTAAATGATTTAGTTTTGGATTTGGTTCCCTGGTAATGAGTGTAGAATTTATTCTCTCCCTACCTTTCACTCATAAGCAGTTATTTGGAAAGAAAAAAGGTTGAAGCAATTGTTCAAAGTTGGTTACTATAGAATGTGATTCGTGGGTTTTCAATTTATAGTAATGGTTATGGTTTTTTATCTTCTTGTATGCTCGCTACTACTCTCTGGTTCATATTATCATTTTCCATATTTGTGCATATTCCTGGAGAATTTTAAATGGAAAAAAAGGCTTATGGTCAAACCCACCAGTGATAATATTGGCACATGAAAAAAATCAACTTGGGTTATAACTTGAACTTGTTTTGAATGTTTATTGGTGTCAATTTTTTGGGTTTACTAAGGGACAAATAACATTTCAAGATCAACATTGATCTTCCTCTCTTTCAAAATAATTTTTCCACGCGCCATATGTTTCTCTTCTTGGATATAGAGACAAACCCATTGATTCATTTTGGCTACATATTGGCTCACATACCCAACGTTACTCTGTTATAATTCCACAATACAAAATCACGAATGGTCATGTTTGTAAGGAATTCATATACCAAACTAATTGGTATTGGTTGATTTTTTATGGCACTTGTTGGTATGCCATTCATGTAGTGTTTGGATGCTTAAGTACGACGTGGAGGATTTTAGTTGACCCCAATCAAAGGCATGCCAGCTAAGTTAAAAAATTTAAGATGGTTTTATTACACAAACTTTCACATTCCCCCCCCTCATTATATATATCTTCTTTCATAAGTTTATCCCCTTTATCATTTTATCGTGATCATATATAATTTCATTTCCATGTTCTTTTTTCCCCTTTTTATGTAATAAAAAGATACGGTGAATTCCTCATACATAGAAAAGATACAAGAAGCATTTGAAGATGATTTAATAGTTAAAGTTTAAGATAACATTTTTGCAAAGCCATTGTTTATAGACATCGTACTCCTCAAATATATTTCGATGGTATATGATATATTTGGATAGCTTGACATATTTTAAGTTGACATGTTAATTTGGTTGTTGCAAAATCTATTCATAATTGTTTTGAAAACTTTGGCATATGATATATTGTGAAGATAATGGTTTGTGAGCATAGTGATTGACTTGAGAAATGGCTTGGAAATTTTCTTAAAAGAGTTTCATGTTGATTGATTGATAATATATTGGTTCTATAATGGAAAAAAGTGAACAAAAGTCATGTAGATGGATGTTGACTGAGTTTAAATTTTAAACATGAACTTTCATTCATTACTTTCATTATATGTTGCTTTTCACAAAATACACTCCCTTATCATTTGTCCCAGTCATATATATTTTCATTTTCATGCATTTCCCTATTCATATGTTTAAAAAGGTTGGGGGGGGGGACTATGGACTATTCATAACAAAGAATTTTTCAAGAAATATTTAGTTCATATTTTGAAAGTTGAAATGGAAAAATGGGTGTTGGTTGAGTTTTGGATTTTCTTCCTTGTCATACAGTATTCTGATTCATTTTCTCCCTTTTATGCTTGAATTATCATGCTATACTAAGAGACATAATTAAATCATATTTAATTTTTTTTGTAATCGATGTTTATTATGGTGTGTCTTGTATCATACTTTAAGAATTATGGACTAATTGAAATGATAATTGTGAGAAAGACGAGCTTCTTTAATAGAGGAAATAGAGGGAGAAGAGGAAGAATGAAAAATGTATTTTGGTAGAAATGGAGGCACAAGAGGATTAGGTTTTCCATCCATTTTGATGTTGATTCAAATGAGTTTAATCAACTAGTGCAAACTGGTTACTTGAACCATGGTGGAAAATATGATTTGTCTTAGCCCCCAGCTCGTCCTAGTGCACCTTTGCAGCCAAACCCTAACATCATGGACTTTTTTGAGCCACCTGTCCATCCAGATAATGATGGTTGGGAAAACAACCCTACAAACCCTCCTTCTGGTGTAGCTCAATGGCTTGTTAATCCTCCTCCTCCTCCTCATACAACCCCACTTATTGCATCAACTGCTTCCATGGCCCATTCTCCTCCTAAATACTATAGATTTCCTCCCCATGACCTCCATATGAACAAAGGAAAGAAACATGTTACCTCTCTTAGCACTGAGACATCCCAATCATCTTATGTACAATTCTAAACAATAATCGACAAAAGAATATAGTGGAAAAAGAGAAATTTCCTTCAGTGACATGCATCCAAAAATATTTAAGATTGAAGAGAATAAGTATTGTTATGAATACTTTCTCAATCTTAGACCCTATGCATCTGAAGGTAGAAAAGAAAGAGAATATTTTTTCAAAAAGAAATACACTCACCTTTTTAAAATTTGTATCACGAAATTGCTATTTTAGATACTCGACACATTATTTGGGACAAACAACATGCATACACTATTTATTTTTGGAAACTTTAAATATTATATCATTTTGGTATTTTGGGAGATATAAGTGTTTGTTGATTTGGAATATTTTGGATGGGTGTTTTATTTTGATATATTTCATGTTGTTGATATGTTAAGCCCTAATATTGGCTCATTACCCCTTAATT
>SNQJ01S0027063.1:62217-73071 GCA_010110895.2 Picea sitchensis | reverse complement strand
ATTGTGAATAAAACAAAATCTAGAACAATAAAATAAAAAATGAATTTAAACTAACTATAAGTTGTAAACAAACATTGTTTATAATGATCTTAAAATGATAGAAGTTTCAAGTTAATGGAGAAGAGAAAAATATTAATTTTGGTCTTTTACAAAATCAAACAAATGATAGATAATTCTTTTTTATTTTTTATTATTATTATGAGATGCAAAATGAAAACAAAAAAATAATTAATTAATATCACCAAACGATTTTATGAAAATGAGAAACCAACCAAGATATTATTTGATGAAGTATTTAACACATTATTTAAAATAGTCAAACTTGCTAATGAGCAAAAGAATGAACACATAATCATAATTTAAACGAAAGTAAACATTTGATAAAAATTAACGTTTTTGTTTAAATTGAGATTTTTATGCTCGTTTCTAAGTTTTAACATATACTCTTGTAATGAATGTCTCATACTATAGTGAATCTCTTAAGTTTTTCTCAAAGCAAGCCAAGGTATAGAACTATTTGAAAAGATTGATTCTGTAGCTCATTATAATTATCAAGATTCTAATGGGGTCCCTTTAAATTTTGTAAAACTTTAGGGGGAGTTTTTGGGGCCCAACAAATGACGACTTACTGGGTGAAGAAGTTATCTCTGATCTAGTAATATTTCATCTCAGGAAGAAAAGAATAAGATAGAGAAAATGATTTAAGCTCCCTGAAATAAATTCACTCCGAGACCATATAGTATTATGATAAGTTCAATGTTATAACCAGACAATAGAATTTTCTTTGCAGGAGATCATGACCTGAAATAACGTCTTAATAAAAAAGTCACGTTGTTTATAAAAGAACTTCAATACCATTGGCAGAGCCACTACTGCCAGCAGACATCCATAGCCTTGACAGGGATGTCATTTAATCCACTTAAATGCTTTAATCCCATCCAATAGTTGTATCCACATGATGTATACTTCCATAAAAGTTAATTTAAAAACATATACTTGCTACCTCTCGACCTAACATTGCTTCATTGCCAACAGGCCTGTTCAGTACCCTGACGAAGTTGTCTTGGTATCATGTGTGCATTTACCCACTTCCAGAGAGCATGTTCAGTACCCCGACGGGTTTACACAAACTTCCCACACATAAGTGCTTTCAACTCTCTTATGCCACTTTTAAATAGTAATACAATTATAGATTTATTGATGACAAAGAGAGCAAGGTGATACTGGAGGTTAATTGCAATACAGGTGAATAGTTGATCAAGTTATTTATTTGCTTTCAAAATTGGAAGTTTTATCATGGTTTACAGATTTTAGATTTCCTTTAAGAAATCATCTAAAGAATGGGGAAGCACTTAAAAGTGTTTCCTTAAGAATATGGACGACGTAAAAAGTTTAAAGATCATCGTAATTATCAAAGATTTAAACCATATCTCTGGTGTAATACTCTGGCAAAGACAATTTGAGGACAAAATGAAAGTGACAATTGACTTAAAAATCAATTGTCTGAGCTATATCTTAATATCAAGACCTTTTGAATTATTTCAAATTGCTTGAAAAACACAAGTCTTAAAATGAATGCTTCATTTGACAATCGCTCCTTGATCAGAAAAATATTGATTCAAAAAGACAAACAAGAAGAAAACTCATTCAAAGCAATCAAAGAAAACAAAAAAACACACAGCAAACCAAATCAAATTTTATTAATGGGATTCAAAATCAGAAGTACACAAAATCAAAACAACAAAATAAAACTTTTTAGGAAACGATTTTGGCCAAAGATAAACTTGAGCTTTTGGATCCACTAGCATCTCACTATAAAATAAAGGAAGAACTAAATCATATAAAATATCACGTGATAACAAGTTCTTTTCTTAAGATAGTGTTGCATGAGATGCTACTTTGACCAAGCATTATTATTCAAAATAAAAGAGACTAAAATAAAATAGAAAAAACCTTATTAATATGAGTGAAGTCCTACTCGTGGCACCTTGGGTCAGGGTTGAATTGATAGTTCAAATTTACTTATCTCTTTACTTTCCATTTAAAATTTTCATGATGATACTGCGTTTTTGAAAATAAATGGTCAACAAAAAGCAGAGAGAAAAGGGTTAAAGTGGACTTCCCCCACAACAATCATATTATGGCTCCTTTGGGGTGCCTACTTATGTTTATAACTGCATTATTACAAAAAGAAACAGTGAGAAATAAAACTAAAAGAAAACCTTCTCCTAAACCTACTCTAAATTACTAAATAGATCAAAACGCTAAGTAAAATTGTATTTCCAATGCAACCACAAGAGCATCTTCAATCCTGCAAGACATAGAAAGTTGAAAATCAAAATAAAAGAATGTAGTATTTGCAGATACAAAAGAAATATGTCATGCTTACCTCCTATATATTCTTTTAAAAACAAAACAAGCACGACCTTACCATTATTTTGAAACTTCTTGATGTATAAATCCTCCAACCATTCTGCAATCTGGTCGTGATATGGGTCATAATGGCATGGAAGAGTGTAAGTAAGTTTGGAAAACTTGTCAATATTATGGGGACCTGACATAACCATTAACCAATGCCAAAGTGCTCCATCCTCCTGACAATTCTCCAAGTGTTCATCAATTTCTTCACATGAAGGATCTAATAGAATAATGTCATGCTTACTTCCTAGATATTTAGGTAAAAACAAAGCAAGCACAACTTTATATTTATTATGAATATTTTTTAGATACGAATCTTCAAGCCATTCTAAGATCTTGTCATGAAAATTAGGATGCAAACTATGATTTTGATGAAATTGATATATCAATGGGGAACACATCATAAGAGGATTCATGAAATCAATTAAATTATTGGTTTGAATGCTTCCTTTGATGAGATTGATCATTTCAAAATGTAAAGCATAAACATTAAAATTCAAACTAATCAAAGAACGAATATGCATGTAGAATATTCGATCTCCATAAGAATGAGTGCATTGTATTTTTCAACAATAAATAGTGTAAAATCATCTTGAAAAATGTCATTTTCCCATGTGATTGACGAAAAATGAAAGAGCATCAAATCCGACTTCATAAATGTTATGTTTGGAATTAATTTCACCAAATTTTGGCATATCGAAAAGATTTGATTGTGATGGAAAAGCGTAAGATACTGTGGGTAAAGTATCAAGTCCACCATAATCTAAAAAGAGATTGAGATATAAAGAGTAAACTGAATTAGAAATGAGCACATGGAAATAATATCTTGAGCTATGATATTTAACAATGGTATTCTCAAGACATTCCTCTTTACTTTCCTTAAAACTTTCACTCAACTTTGGTGATAAATTCTTCAACATAATATGATCATCTAAATTTGTCTCCTGTATGATAGATAATTCAAAACTTTTACAACAAACATCTGATCTTTCTTGTGGATAAGGTATGATTTGTAGATGAGGGTTTAAGTTTTCTTCTTCCAATTGCAGATCTACATCTCTAATTAGTTTCATTGGAATGTTAGAATGCTTAAGATTATTTTCGTCACCTAAGTGTTCTCCAATAACTGAATTTAAGTACTGATTAGAGAAAGGGTTAGAAGAATATGGACATTCTTCTTGACCCAACATCAAATCTTCTTCCACAATGGTCGAGGACTGATTATACAATGATTCAGAGGAAAAACCAATTTGATTGTCAGTAAGAACATTTTTAATAGATTCTACCTCCCTTGCTTGTTCAAACTTTTCGGATGGATTCCTTTCATCCTCCGAACAAAATTCTTCTCTCAATTGAGTGGTAGGATTTGCAATCGATTCATCATTCACTATTGAATGTGACTGGATGAAAGGGATGCAAGCATCATAGAGGCGATTTAGTACAAATGGCATGTCATCAAGATTAAATTTACAAAATACATGATGGATTCTTGTTGAAAAGACTTATGAAAATGAATTGTCATTGATTAGTAAAGTCTGAAATTCTTCACATAATTGATTGTAATCATAGTTTTCAAAATAATCTAAAAATTCATCTACAAACTGAAACCAATCAATAATGTGATATGCTGGAAAAGATTCAAACCAATGTTTAATCCGAAGCCTGAAAGTAAAAGCAAACAATCTGCATAAAACCTTTAAATCAAAAATATCATGCTTGATGCATTTACACCAAAACTTGTTAATATGGTCTTTTGCAGATACATTCCCCCCACCATCAAAGGTGAGTTTGGAGAAGAGAGAGACTGTCTTGTTGGGAATATCAAGTAATGAGAACTGGAAAAGATGTTCCAACGTAGTGATTTGGGGAGCCATGGGAAATTAATTAAATTCAAAACAAAGACTCATATAAGGTCAGCTTGTCCGTCTGGACTACCTTCTAGTGCATTTCAAGATGACACAAAATAAGGATTTATAAATTTGGAACTATGAAAGGCTAAGGGTTGAAACATTTAATCATTAAATTTACTCATCCCTCCTTCTAGCGCCATTTGTTGATGGACAAATTTGACATGTCGTCAACTGGAAGAATAGATCCGGTCCGGGGTTGTCTAAATAACCCAAACTGTTTGGTGTAACCTATTCTGACAGGTTTAATGGCTTCGTTAGCCAACTAGGGTCCTAAAGATAGAAAAATGAAAAAAACTAACTAAAGAAAAGATTCTAACAATCGACACAATAATTACAAATATTTATCTAAGAATGTGAATATACAAATGATTATGAACAAATTATATACAGTTTACAAGGTTTTCATGAAATCTTGCGAAAATGATTGTTTGATAAGGTTTTTGAATCAAATATGAACAACACTTCTTTTTGTTTTTTTTTAAAGATATTAAACAAATAAATACTAAATGAATACGATTGAAACAGTGACACAAAAACAGTCAAAGCTAATTAATGTAATCATTGTTTAATTCATAAACAACTCTAAATAAAATAAAAGAATGCATCTACTAACCTCTGACTGATCAATCAACTAAGTTTATCTCCTTGTGTTGTATGAGCTCCTGCCTGTACTGTTGTTAAGGGAAACCTATAGCAGAACAATACCAACACTTCCAGAATACATTCAAAGAAGTATTTGATTGGAGTAAATTGCTAACAACATAAAGACATCTAATTAAAAAATCATGTGATCTTAAGATGATCAATATTTAAGAATGAAAGAAAACTCAGATCTGAATATTGATATTATTCAACATTTAACATTAAGAATAAATTAAAAAATAATCAAATGATAGATCAATCACACATAAAAACTGGAATAAGAAATTATGGACAACATATAACATTTAACAGTATGAAAACACCATATTATGACAAGCTAAAACTAAAATCAACCATAATAACATTTTCATAATACAACAATAATGAAAGAACGAAATGAAATAAACATCACACAGGTCTAAAGCCAAAGATGAATTGTTTTCCCATATTCTTTCTCAAAATCACATGCCCATATTGTAGTCTTGGAAGAGTTTTAAGATAATAGACTCTTAAAGATTGAAAAAATTAATACATAAATGATAACAATTAACCATGTATTGATAAAATAGACTAAAGCTAATTTAAATCAATGCATAATCAATTATTCAAAGAATATGAATATATTATAATGAAAATAAAACCATTTTACTCACAGGACAAAAATCATTAAGCAACTTGGAATTCCATATTCTTCTTTGAAAATACTCGTCCATTCTCCCAAAGATTCCAACCATCTGTTACTCCATTTGAAAAGAAGAAAAGTTTACCAAATAAATAATATACAAAAGAGAAAGGATTAAAATCCTCCTCTCAATTTCTTGCATCCTTTGGCTCTAAACTTTCTCATATATTTATAAAATGAATGAACAGTCTGGGCGTCACTAATAATTTTCGCCACCTGAAATTTTCCTCGTAAAGAGACATCAATATCTCTCAAATCGTGCATTTTTTGGGGAAAATTTAATGGGTCCATTTCGGTTCTAGGTTTTCAACCGTTTCTTCAAATTCCTAACGGTTTGGCCGCAATCAGTCCTACAAAATCGCCTGTCTAATCTTGACGCCTTTCCAAATTTTATCTATTGTTGCTCATAAAATTATTTGTAGCAATCCAATATTATTTTTGGATCAATCATCTTGAACGTATTTGGATAATAAAATCAAACCATGATCATATCTGTATCAAATATTTGATAATATAAACCTATGAAACAAAAAGAAACCTAAATTAATAACCTAAAAATTGTGAATAAAACAAAATCTAGAACAATAAAATAAAAAATGAATTTAAACTAACTATAAGTTGTAAACAAACATGGTTTATAATGATCTTAAAATTATAGAAGCTTTAAGTTAATGGAGAAGAGAAAAATATTAATTTTGGTTTTTTACAAAATCAAACAAATGATAGATAATTCTTTTTTATTTATTATTATTATTATGAGATGCAGAATAAAAAAAGAATTTAATTAATTAATATCACCAAATGATTTTATGAAAATGAGAAACCAACCAAGATATTATTTGATGAAGTATTGAACACATTATTTAAAATAGTCAAACTTGCTAATGAGCAAAAGAATGAACACATAATCATAATTTAAACGAAAGTAAACTTTTGATAAAAATTAACGTTTTTGTTTAAATTGAGATTTTTATGCTCGTTTCTAAGTTTTGACATATACTCTTGTAATGAATGTCTCATACTATAGTGAATATCTTAAGTTTGTCTCAAAACAAGCCAAGGTATAGAACTATTTGAAAAGGTTGATTCTGTAGCTCATTATAATTATCAAGATTCCAATGGGGGCCCTTTAATTTTTGTAAAAAATTAGAGAGAGTTGTTGGGGCCCAACATTAACCTGTGGCTAAGAAACCACGACTCAGGGGCATCTAAGCCGTCAAAATCACCCAGGGATCACACCCATCCTGAGCCACACCAACCCTTAACATGGATGGAATTTTTGTCCCCACAGGTTTTGAACTGGTGACTTTAACATCATGGAGTGCCTTAACAGTACACTCTGTCACGAATTGTCCTACACCTCAAGGACAACCACATTTTGAATCATTGTAATCAAGAGTCTTTGGAGATTTTTTACCTTCATTTGAATTGCTTTCAATATCTTCCTTTTTGCCAACATCATCACATGATTCTTTGCTTTCCTTTGTGCTACCATTATCACTTGATTCTTTGTTTTCATTTGAAATGTTTTTACGATCATATTCAGAAATAATGCATTCAAGGGGTTTTGGAGATTCTTTACCTTTAATGATCTTGATGGAATGATCTTCAATATCTTCCTTCTCCTTCTTTCTTTGATATGTCTCCTCTAGATTTATCCATAGATCCTTGGCGAAAGTGCATTGTCCCATGCTCTCTTTGATAGGGCTTGAGAGTCCACTAAGAATGGTCTTGAGAGCCAATGCATTATTCTTCTTTCCTTCCCTTTGAGCTGCAAACTTTGACTTGTTCTTCAATGAAACTGATCCACCAATGGCTGCCTTCCAAATAGTTTCTCCCATTTCCTTAAAAAGTACTCTCGTCTCTATTCTCCAAGTAGAATAGTTTTCCTCATCAAGGATTGGAACTTCATCATCTATTTGTGTGTCTATGGATCTCCTTCAAGCTTGTTAAGACTTGTAGTGAAGGTCCGCTCTGACACCAATTATTGGACACACCTACCACACTTAGAGGGGGGGTGAATGAGTGTGGGGCTCTTTTTCCCAAAACTTCCCTCTTACACAAAACTCATTAGTTAGCATTCAACATTTTACTCATTACTCATTGTTTTCATTTATAATCAGTTAGATGTGAACACATATCAACAACATATATCAACAATATATCATCAACAAGTCATCACCATAAGGAACACAAAGAACACAAGATACATGTAGAATTTTATTTTTATTATGGACTATAATCCTTGGGGTTTTTCAGTAACAACTGAATAGAGTACAAATCTACAAGAGCACCGGTTCTATCATGCAAGACTCAACTTACACACTCAACACCAACTGAGATGAGACAACAATCCTCAATAGATATCAATTTGCAATAGGTACACGACCTGTTAGTAGTGCATCCCGCATGTATACGCGTCCTGGCTCACTACAACCCGCATATGTATGCGGCCAGTGTATACAACAACATGTGTATACCTTCTGAGCTATTAGGGTGTATCCTTCAAAATCAACTCAGATTCTCTGCAACCAATTCATCATTCTCTTCTGTCTCTCACTGTCTAAACTAACCACAATCCAGTCACAACACATCCAATCTCTCCAATAGCTTACTCATGCTCCACAACCAATCAATATGAATGACATTCAATCATGTATAAGCAATCATCATACTATAGTCATCATATCATTACTGAATCATAAGAGTGTTTCTCACTCCATCAACCAACATAAACCACATCATAGAAGCCATACCAAGAATTCCCTAAGCATTCACAATACAACAAACAATAGTATCCATTAAGACAATAATGTAGCCATACCAGTGTCTCAGTGATAGATCTGAGCCCATAGAATGCAGATCTTGAACTTACTTCAGTCTTCAACAACTTGTCATCATCTCAACCACAAATCTCCATGATTTTATCCATTGTATGCTCCCTATACACTGACATCCCACGTATTGTACACACCTTGTACACAGACAACTTGCATATACACACCCTATACAAAGACAACCCGCGTACGCACCAGAAAATATGGTTTTTCTGTAATTCTGAGAATTTCGCTGTCATGATCTCAGACTTGCCGAAACATCAATGTGTCCATGAGATCCTCTAGATCTCCTCTCTCTCAGAATAGATCTTCAATCATGCTCAAGAGATCCACACCAAAAATGCTCTTACAAGAAGCTCTCCATCAATACTCCAAAAGATACTCTCACAAGAAGCTCTCCATTGATCCACAAAAAGGATAATATGCAAGAGACCATTGCTATATTATTTATACTTTCATCCTCTAAGTCACTTAACCCATTTCTATGTCACTTAACCTATTTTCCTTATTTTAGGGTTAACCACGTTCCATATATAGACTACTTTATCATTTAAATATTTCATCTTGATTTTGTCACCTCTCTTTATTATTTAAATAATCCCCCTTGACTTTATCATTTAAATAATTATTTCTTATTTTAGGTCACTTTGACTTCTTTGACCTTTTGGGACTTCAAGCCAACATGTGAGGGTCCTCCAACTTCGTAAGGCCATAACTCTNTGTGACATTTCACATACCACCGGAAATGGCATGACAAGAACTATCCATCTAGGATAGTTTCACCAACAAATTCATTGATCTTCATCTCATTATTCCACATACAAGCATGGGTCCTCCAACCATTCTTCTAGGATAACTCAATTCGCAAAGCGTCTTCCTGTGAGGGATTTCACCATAAGGGGACCACTTTGGAGTTCATCCATTTGGGCACCTTATGAAGAAAGGTACAAAAGAAATAATAAATCAACAAACTCAACCTTTTTTTTATAAATTTATTTTAAAAATAAATAAAATAAAACTCCATATTATTTCATATTTTTTTGAAATTTCATTAATATAGATCATCTTAAAATGAAGAATCAAAATTTCATAATTAAAATTATCATCAATCCATTAAAACTATAATTTCTATGGTGGAAATATAATATGATGAAAAGACTAATTTTATATACAAAACAACAAGTGCATCTTTACTCACTTGCGTTACAGACTCGATCGAATATTTACTTACTCATCCTAATTCTAAGACATCGTGATGCATGCCAAACTTAGACCCCTTTGCATTCGTTCATTATTAATTTATAAGAAAGGATTGAAAATAAATTTTGAAGTTTAGTTTTGAAATTTTGGAGTTGTAATTAAGGTTGTGATGAGTGCATGTCCTTCTTCTACAATAATGGGAAGGTGAAATTTTAGTATATATAAATTAGATTATGATTTTTTTCAAATAAAAAAAAATCTTTTGTCAATTTGTTTTTCCAATTTTTACTTCACTTTAATAATAATTTATTTTACTTTAATAATAAAAAGTATTAATAGATTTATCTTAATTTCCAATATTCAAACTAGGATTAATGTAAGTACAAATCATTTTGAAGATGTAACAATGGGACCTACTTACCTAGAGGAGTTTGATTTTTTTAATATTTAATAAATCTTTAATAAAAGGAGTGGAGGCATTGGAGTGAAGATTGATTTTTTTTTTCATGGCTTTCATTAAGGCTCTCTACCCTACATATTCTCACTATCTTGAATCGTTGCAAGCAAGTGGTCAAATGAAATTCATCACATTTGACAAGCTGGTGGAGAAAGTTGCAAAACATGAGCAATCATTTGGAAATAAGTCAACTCCTTCAACTGGAGAGACTGTTTACCTTCCTCAAAAAGAAAAGAGTAAACCACATGATTCTTCGAGAGGAGAAAGTAACAGAAGAGGACATGGATATGGAAGAAAGAGTTTCAGAGGCAGGGGGGGTAGACAAAACCAAGGTGATAGCTCCAATCTTCATTTTACCCATTGCAAAGAGAATGGGGCACATGAATGATCCAGGTGGATACCAGTGGCCACCCACCTTTTCGAACTGGCTCAAAAAAGTTTTCTAGTAATTTTGGCAATTTACTATTTTTAGCAGTTTTAACTTTCGGGGCTATTTTGAGGGCCTAAATCAAGGTTTTTCAGGATCGAGCTTCTCAATGATATCCAAAAGAATTATTAATCCCTGAAAATGAATCTCCTTGATGATATCTTTCCAACGAGCTATCACACGCCTAAAACGGAGATTGTATGAAAAAGTTACAACCCCGAGAAGTTGATGTACTAACTTACCCAAACGGGGCCCACGTGACTTTTGGCGCTTCATCTCCT
>SNQJ01S0027063.1:12176-62207 GCA_010110895.2 Picea sitchensis | reverse complement strand
CCACCAACAATACTACAACAAACCCTAGCCAGAGAGCTAGGGTAGTTGGCCTTCACCAACGCATCACTAAGAGATAAGATAAACCCCAACCAAACTTGCACCATACTTCCTATTGCAGTTGCAGTTGTAGATGCAACTCTCTCCACCACACTTGTGCCATAGATGAGTGAGAGAATGTAACAAATTAGGAATGTGTCACCCTTATTTATATTAATCTATCCAGTGAATTTTCTAGCAAGGCTGACCTAACCTTTCTGGAAAATATAATTATGTTTATCTTATTCTTGTGGAGATGACTTTACTTTTGGATCAATATAATTCTTTTGGGGATTATTTATTTCTTTCAATGGTTTTCCTTTGATGTCTTGGCATATTCATCTATAAGAAAGGTTATCTAGGAGGTGAATATCTCCTGCAACTACTAGAAACATCAACAAATCCTCCATTTGGAACCAAACCAATCGACTGCAAGTGGGTATTCAAGAGAAATTAAAGATCAGATGGATCACTTGACAAACACAAAGAAAGACTCGTGGAAAAATGATTTGCACATAAAAAAGGTGTTGATTATGAGAAAAAAATCCCCCCCACAAAAAAATGGGATACCATCTATACTCTATTTTCCATGGTAGCAAAAAATGGATGGAAAATTCATCAAATGGATATGAAGACTGCTTTCTTGAATGGAGACTTGAAAGAGAATGTTTTCATGTCTCAACCAAAAGGATTTTTGGTGAAGGGACAAGAACATAAGGTATGCAAACTCATAAAATCCTTGTATGGATTGAAACAAACACCACGAGCATGGTTTGAAATGTTCATCGATCATCTTCTGAAATTGAATTTCAAGCATTTTAATATTGACGATGCAACTTGTTTGTCAAGAAAGTTGGAAAAACTATTGCATATATTGTAGTATAGGTATATGATCTGTTGATAATAGGGAACAATGAGAGCTACATTGCATCCATAAAGAAATAGTTGAATAAAGGCTTTGAAATGACATATTTGGGACATCTTCACTACTATTTGGGCATTGAGGTGATTCAAAATCCAAGGTACACATTCATATCCCAGAAGAAGTACATTGGAGAAATGTTGAACAAGTTTGGCATGGTTGAGTGCAATCTTGTTTCTACTCCAATGGAACATAATTTGAAACTCACATCAAAAGAAGGGAATGAATTTGATGATGTAACCAAGTATAGACAACTTGTGGGAAGTCTTATCTATCTTACTACCACCAGACCAGACATTTCATTTGTTGTTGGGAATCTTTCCATGTTCATGCGAAATCCTTGTAAAGGACATTGGTCTGCTACAAAAAAAGTTCTAAAATACTTGAAAGGAACTCAAGATTTTGGATTCATGTACTCTAAGGTAGATGACTTCAACATGATCATATATTCTGATTCAAAATTTGATGGGAAAAGGAAAATAGAGTATCAACTTTAGGCTATGTCATGAGTCTTGGATCAACAACTATCTCCTAGAGATCATACAAACAATTAGTTCCAATAGATGCCACAATAGAGGCAGAATATGTGGCAGCTATAGAAGTAACAAATGATATTGTGTGGCTCAAGAAAATACTTGAAGAATTGTAGGAGAAACAAGTGAATTCTACTCCTCTTCTAGTTGAAAATACTTCTACAATCAAGTTGGCCAAGAATCCTAGATTCCATAATTGAACAAAGCACATCAACACAAAGTATCACCTAATTTGATATCATGTAGAGGCCAAGACTATTCACTTGAGACATTGTTCCACAAATGAGCAAATTGCAAACATATTCACCAAAGCACTCGGAAGAGAACAAATTTAGAAGTTCAAAATGATGCTTGGACTCACACACACCCCTTCAGATTTAAGGGGGGGAATGTTGGTCATGTAATCGTTGGGATTGTGTTACCTATGTAAATATAATTTTAAATATAAAGAGTCATAGGTGATAAGAAATGTCTTCAGTTATGAAAGACCAACAACCACATTTTCATGTATTTATTGAGCTACAAGCTAATGCAATAACCATCAGTATATAGTTATGTTTTTTTGCCAATACCTTACATGATAATAATAATAATATATTTATTATTATTATTATTATTATTATATTTTTATTTTTTGTTTTTACTTTTACATTTTCTTTCATTTTAATTTATTAGGATTATTTACTTTACACATCTCATTATTCATTCATATTGGGTTTTAAAGTGAACTTCCCTATGCAATCATGATATTAAATTGACTTAAATATATAATTAATTTATTCTTATTATATTTTATTTTATTGTTTTTCTAATCTATGTTATTTTATTTTTACATTACATCACACATCTCAATCCTACTTGGTTGTAAAATGCATTTCATTTCTTTAGGAGTATTTATTATTATTATTCTCTATTTATTATTTTTTTTAACCAATCTCTATATTTTTTTTTAATTTGCTATTAACTTTACACATATCACACATCTACCCTCATACTCCCTCCCTCCTTCCTTACCTCATTGGCTTGGCCTTGACACTAGAGGCCGACATAGCTGCACTCGCTCCCTGCCATCAATGCTTCTTGTGGTGACGACATAATGACATGCTCCCACGATCACCTCCCCACCAATTAACACCCCATTCGGGTGAATACATGTCACTTGAACGTTCATTAAATTACTAAAAAATTAAATTGTAAAATACATATAATACACTGAAAGTATTTGAATTTTTTTTTACTTATATAATACATTAAAGTATTGAAGAAATAATTATTATTTAAAAATAATAAAGGAAAAGAATAATTACAAGTAATGCAAGTGCCCTTGTTAAGACATTTGATTGAAGATCTTTTACCCTCTCTTGGGAGAGCATATTGCTCTTAGAAAGGTGAAAGCTCTTTGTTTCTCCAAGTTTGGCAAATAGTAGTACCCTATTTGAATTGTAGATTTCTTGATATTCCATCCGATGTACGTAAAACCAAATTTTCCATCTTAATATATTTTCCAAGTGCAAATTTGTCTTCAAAAGCTTCCAAATTCCCTCAAAATCTTCATAGTTTGTAGCATCTCTCAAATTATAAATCCTGGATGAGGGTTTCACACAAGTTTCATCCACTAAGGAATGAAAAATGTGCAAAGTCTAGATGCTTTAGCTCCTTAACATTGAAAAACTGTAAAAAAATTCATGTGGGATGGGAACTTCATATGATGAAAATATCCACACCATCTACTCCTTCCAAGACCATTTGATTAACTATGATTTTTTTTTAAAATTGTTTCATGCATCTTATAATTCCTTATGAAACTCGGAGAAATTTGTCAAGACACTCTCACTAATCAGTCTAATTAGTGAGAGGTCTAATTAGTGAGAGGTCTATATTAGTAGGAATCACATTTTTTTTTAAATTTAGTGTATGAATATATCGATATCGAAAGGATATACATACATCTATATACATGATATCTAGTTGGATTGGAGTCATGTTGAACTTCACATTGACTATAAAATCAAACTCCCAGTTAGGCTTTGTCAACAATCTCAGGAGAATAATTGTTGCTAAGAAAGTAAGCCTTTCACATGCACAAAGTAATAAGGTAAACGTTGTTGTTAAAAATATGGATGAAGTAACTTTGATCAATGATAAATGTTAATAATAAATTAAAAAAAATATAATAATAATAATATTATTATTATTATTATTATTATTATTTTATTTTTAAGGTTAAAACTAAGTTAGACACCAAATTGGTGTATGTGACTATTTTTTNTTGGGGGGAGAAAGGGACCCCCTTCATGTATCGATTTGATTGCTAAAGTCTATTGAAATATACATACCCTATCCCCCTCTTAATTTGAACCTATTTTCTCCTACATATGTTCTTAACCATTAGGTCCACTAAGACTATAATAAATCCTTTACAAATGATAAAATCTACATTGACAAAAAAAGTAACAACAAATCATACTTTATTTCATATTTTTATTTTTCTAATAAAGATCATTATTACAATAAAGCCCATGCTAACATGGGCTTGTTAAATTCAATTGATGCTAATGTGGGGTTGTTAAATTTAATCAATTTATGTACAATATGATTATTATGAAATAACTAATGGGGTTTTATTTAATTAATTTATATATGATTAATGTTATATATTCGTTTGGTTTTGAAAATTATTATTAGAATAATCTCTATCTTTATTATTAAATACAATTATTGTTTTAAATTTCATTCTCATTTTTGTTTAGAATTTGGTTAAGAATAAAAGTTGTTAAGTATGAGTATTATTTTTGAAGAGATATAAAAAGGAAAGTTTTGACCTGTATTAGTTTTATTAAATGGTGACATTTAGCATTTATATTAAAAATTTATCAATAATATGATGATGATGATGATGATTAACGTCCACTCAAATCAAATTTGGTATGTCAGACCTTAAGACAGTAAGAGATTATTTTGATTTCTTTAGAATTTTATTTTTGCCTCATAAGAGAAAATTCCAAGAACATTGTTTGTTGAGTAAGAAGGTTAGGAAGGTTGGTAGTGTGACCAATCATTTGAAAATGAGATCTAATATGGGTATAGAATGGACATTCTACGAAAAAAATGTTTTTCATCTTCAACCCTCTTCATGCCACAAAGATGGCAGATTCTTTCATCCCATGCCATTTTGGGAATCCTCAAACTCCCAATTTCACTATGGAGATCATGATAATTTGTTCTTATTTTAGCAATGTTGATTTTTTCTTTACACTAGTCAAGACAGATAGATACTTTTGATCTTCTAGATTAGGTTGATCACCTCCTTATAGTATCTTATTTTATTTTACCCTATAATTCTTTATCACACCACAATTTCTCTTTAAATGTAGATGTAATAATATTTTTATTATTATCCTTATTCTAAAATATGATCTATTCCTTTATTCCCCAATGATTTAGCCAACAATGGGTATCTTTATGTTATTCCCGCTTGAGCCAAAGGTGGTTTTAGATGAAGCTTAAAGAAATGTTGGGAAACCTCTTTTCTTCCATGTTGTTTAACTTATTCTTATATACTATGTACTTGGTCATAGCCATGCTCTCGATGGGGGGAGGACTCACTTTTGTGAGGAGGATAGGATATGGTGTATTACCTTTAATTTTGAGATTATAAGTTATAAAATTATTTTGTATTTTCTCTATATTTCTCCATGATTCTCTAGAGATATTACATCCCCAAACTTTACATCCATATAAAATAACAGGAGTTATGAGAGTATAAAAGAGGAGTTTTTTCTTATCCAATATCCAAAGGTCCACTTATTTACAATGGTTTTCAAGCTCATAATAAGTTTTCCACCCTCCATTTATCCTTTTTTCGATGTTATAATTCTAGTAGAGCTTGTGATGAATATCAATTCCGAGATATTTTTAAGAAGGCTCTTCCTCCAAGTTGTTGTTGTCATATAGAAAAGTATTGTAAGTGATGTATTTGTATTTAATTATCATAACTTTTGTTTTGTCAATGCTAATAGTCATACCCATACTGGAGAGAAAATGCTCGAGAATTCTAGTTGCTTGTTGAGTGCATAGGGAAATGTTTCCATAAGAATAATATCATTATCTTAAAGAAGAAAAACGATAACTATACCAATGAGAATTGGGCCAACACAACCTGCTTCTTCCAAACAATCTTATAACTTGTCAATGTATATGTCAAAAGGAGTAGAGGACAGGGGACAACCTTTCTTGACTCGTACATTATAGTTATTTTCTTCTAAGAGGGGATAACCTTGTAAAATGTGGTGAGTACATGCAAAAGAGATCTAGCTAGCAGAAGAATGAACACAACTTGCAAAGTTAATAAGACAAGAGAAAATTTGGAGAGAAAAGAATGAGAATTATATTAACCAAATGAATGAATGATAAAATACACATGATATACTCTATATATCTCAAATAATTCACAATAGTGGTGGTCTAGAGAGATTTGGACACACTCAGGAAGTTACGGGAGTTAACTACCACCTAGTCCTAGTCAACTAGTCATGCAGTCTTTAGTTAACTGGACATACCAGAGTGAAATTAAGAGGAGATCAAGCATGCACAAGGAATGCACCTTCCTGGTGATGATCCCAAGGAAAGTGTGCATTACTAGTGATGATCCCGAGGTTACTTGGTGATAAAACCAAAGTTACCTTGAATGACTCCACTTTGCTAGTCAACTGAAGAGAATATTCTCCTAGAATGTAGAAGAGGTTCCTAAAACATAGAAGACCCTCGATATTGACTAATAAACATAGGAAAATAAGGAAAAAATATTCTAGGTGTGTGTAATATCTCCAACCCCTCCCCCCCCATGAACACTACTATGGGGTAACGAGGGATGGGTCCCGACAACAAAGGCCATGTTAGGTACCCATGAACAATGCAACTAATGAACACTAAAATAAAGTGAGGAAACAGGGAAAAACTCATGGAACCCCCCCTCTCAAGTTACAATGCATCAAAATAAGAAAATACAGTCACTAAGAAACTGTGTCCTTCACTCCAAGATGTTCGTGCATAGAGTGAAACTTCTGCTAAGTGAAAGTCTTGGTGAATATGTCAATAGTTTTTTCATAGGAAGGAAAAAATTGCATGTCAATGATCCTCTCATGGAGAATATCTATGATGTAGTGCATATGGATCTCGATATTCTTTATCCTCTTCTGTTGCACCAGGTCTCTAAAAAAATTGAGAGTACTCTGGTTGTCACACTATATGACAGTTCATCTATGGAACTAGATGCCCAACTCAGTAAGAAAGTTTTGTAGCCACAATGCTTGGATGGTGATGTTAACTACTCCTCTATACTTGAACTCAGCTAAATATAGAGCAATAGAAGAATGCTTCTTGCTTGAACAACACATAGGCCTTGAACCTAAACTGAGAGTGTATATGGATGTGGACTTGAGATCAATGATGTCACCTTCCCAGTTAGAATCTATGAAGCCTATGAGATCCAATGCAGAGCTTGATGCATAATAAATCACATAGATGATGGTGCCTTGAATGTACTGAAGGATATGCTTTGCAATGTTCTAGTGTAACTCATGTGGCTCCTGCATGTACCTAGAGAGTACTCCCACTGCATATGATAGGTCTGGTCATGTGTGGGAGAGATACAACAAACACACCATCCGTTTTCTATACAAAGTGTTTTCAACCAATGGAGTTTCCCTGCCATCCTCAAGTCTTACCCCAGATAGGAAGGGTGTAGGGTCAACTTGCACTCTGTCATGTGAAATCTCTCCATGAGATCCCAATCATACTTGGATTGAGATAGCTTGATTCCTGAAGCATCCTGACTAATATTGAGACCAAGGAAGTAATGGAGTGGACCCATGTCCATCACAAAAAACCTGTCATGTAGAATCCCCTTCACCGCAACAATAGATGAATTCGAGTAGCTAGTGATCAAAATATCATCCACATAAAGAACTAGAATCATAAGTGAATTATTAGTCCTGATCATGTATACATTTGGATAAGATTTGCAGATCACAAAATTATGGGACAACAGGTAGGAGTCCATCTCGGAGTACCATGCTCTTGTCACCTGCTTGAGGCCATAGAGACACTTATTGAGGTTGAAAACCAAAGATGAATCCTGAATGAAGCCAGGTGGCTTCTCCATGTAAATCTCCTCCAAGATATCTCCATGAATAAATGAATTATTCACATCCATATGATGGACTTCCCATCCTATAGCTACTACAATAAAAAGGGCTAAATGAATGGAGTGCTTATTCTCTATTGGAGCAAATGTATCATCATAGTCTATGCAATTCATTTGCTAAAAGCCTTTGGAAACTAGTCTTTCCTTGTATCTGCTAAACTGGCCATCCGCTGCACTCTTGGTCCTGTAGATCCATATGCATATGACAAGCTTCCTTCTTGACATAAGCAGAACCATATCCCAATTATCTTTCTTGAGGAGGGATCTGTACTCCTCCCACATGGTTGATTCCCAAAAGGGATTCTTTGCAGCCTCACCATAGGTTTGTGGGTCCAAATACTGAGCCGCATAATAGTGCGTAGACAACATGGGCTCAATGGTTATGAGTACACAAGGAGTCCATTTTAACTGAGATCAAGTCCTCCTAAGGTCTGTTGGATCCCCTACAAGATGTCCTACAACCTAAAGAGTGGTTTGTGCCCACTTGGGCCTCTTCTCTAGCTCTGTTGGTGTTGTGTGCGGTTGTAAGACTCTAGGTTCGAATTATCTTGACAAACAAAACCCTTCATACACCATCCCTTTTAGCATCACCTGCATGCAAGTGAAGTCTCACCTGAGGTATCTATTGGGGTTGTAGGAACCAAGTTTCTATAGTAGTGAGGGAATGGGAGGTGACCATATTCGTCATTCTTACTTATCTATTATGCGGGTATTATTCTGTATTTTCTCTTCTTAGATTACTTAGTGAATTCAGTTATACATTATCATGATACTTCATATTACCACAAAAACCACATATTATGGCAATCATAACCATTTCACAATTATCATACAAAGAATAATTCTAGTCCAACATGCATCAAGAAAGCATCCATGTTCAATCACATAAAATAAAAATACACACAATAGTTAACGTGGTTCACCAAAATTTGGGCTATGTCCACAATGATTAGCTTCTTTATTATTCTTTATGAAATTGTCTCATGCTTGCACACTGTGATTACAAAGATAAATCATGTTATATTTTCCTTCTCCTAGCCTAGCCATTCTGCAGTGCAGGCCTCTCTCTCTCTACAACATCTCCTCAACACTCAAACATAGACTCAAAAATGACTTCTTCAGTTCATTCTATCACTCTCGTTCTCAACCATAACAAAATAATTAAAAGAGAGGAACACTTAATAGTGATGAACCCATATTTTCCTATCCCATTACATATTTATACATAAATTCTAGGGATTAAAACCCTACTTTGTTCATCCCAAAACCCTATTAAAACTCAAGTTGACTTTCTATTCGGGTTGCTTTTCCTTCTTTTCTATCTGCATGCTGCTTTTGCACTCTGACTGTTGTTCTTCTTGCTTTTGCGTGTCCTTATATCTTTAGCATGTCGGGTTGTCATCCTTCATTTTCACCCACTTCTTTCTCTTGCTTTATTCCCTGCTTTATTCTTCTGCTTTATTCCTTTTATTTATTATTCTCACTACACATTGTACTCCTAAATTCATCTCAATTGTGCACTCCCAAATATTCCTTCTTCTTATGTGCACATCTTCTATACTTAGTATTTTTCATGAATATTATTTCCATAATGATTTTCCAATAGGCCCCCAACACTCACCTATGGCTCGTCCCGAGTCACTTAGGCATGTTGCGTGCTCCTCCATCCTTGGATGAATTTTTGGGAGGATTACTTGGATACCACAACTTCCCTTATTATAGCTTCCTCTGTTTCCACAAAATCTTTAACCCTCTACGCGATCAATGTTGTAAGATTTTTTTCTGATTCATGTGTTGCTTGTTTCACCTTTCTCCGTGCAGTGACCAATTCTCCTATTACCCTCAATGATTCTTCTTGCAGGGTTCCTAAGTGCTACTGGAGGATATTATACTAATCCCACATCTTTTCAAACTATACGTATGATTTCCTCTGTGCCAAAATGGTCATCATACGTTTATCCGGTGGAAGGGTGTTTATTCTTTCTGAATCTTTTTGGGCCTTTTCCTGCGCTTCTCTTAATTTTGCTTCCACAAGCTTCATCTCTGGATATTATACCATATATGTCCATATTTGTGCGCTTTCCTTGCATAGTTTGGCACATTATTCCTCCACTTTCTTGATGTTGGCAACAACTGTCATCATCGCTCTCTCTCTACCTGCTCATTCCTCCAGTGGTGTTCCTGGTGTACTGTGAAACTATAGATCCTCTATTTTCACGTGGAAGCATTTGATAGCTTCGTCAATTTTCAAGATCTACTCCTCCATAGTAGCTTCTACTACTATCGGTACTTCCATAATTTCTTTGTACAAATTCTGGATGACCGCTTGCATCTTCTGCACCATTATCTCCACTTCGTCCTTCTCTTTTAGATCTTTCCTAGACCTTTCCTCAACCTCCTTCTTTTCCTTCATTGTTGCTTCCACTCTTCCTTCAACTTCAGTCTTTTGTTGGAGCACAATGGGATATTGATTTTGAAACTAAGTCTGTTCATCCATCACTTTGGTTATTTCCTGGTTGGCTTCATCTGCACAGAGCCTAATCTCATGCAAAATTCCTATTTGCAAGCTTTGTAATATGTGTATGGGCATTCGTGACACCAATAGGTTCAAGTGGCTCACTGTCTTCATATATTCTTGTAGTTTTTTCAATGAGAACTCAATTGCGTCTGTATCAATTTGTAATGATATGCGCCCAATAGATAGCTGAGTTAAGACTGGATTAGTAGCCTTCGCTTCCTACACGAAGCTTGCGGACAATCCTCCTCCTGATCTGCACTCTGGTGTTAATTGGGATACTTCCAAGATTTGTTGTAACATTATCAACTGATCATGCACCTTCTGGTGTTGTTCTACTACTTGTTTCCTCGTAGATTCCTCAATGAATTCTTCCGCAACATCCCATACTCGATATTCGATTCGGTCCATGTCATCATTGGTCAATGTATAGACTGGGGGTACCTTGTGTGCTTTGGTCTTCTTGTGCGCACCTCCTGCTGGCTCCTTCCCATTATCTTTTCATTTCACTCTTACTATGGGGATTCGGGATTATGTTTCTCCCGTTGATGGTCCAGGCCTGTTTCCTGTGCCATTGTTCTAGTCATTTCCCTACCCCTCATCCAGTTCTTCCTCACCTCTTCCCTGTTCTTCTTCCTCTTCCGGTTGTCCTGTTTGTTCTGCTGTATTTTTCCACCTATCTTCCCAATCATTAGCGATCATGGAGACATCATCTGTTGTCTACCTATAGTTGGTTGGATACCATTGGTGCATAGGGTTCTTTTTCACTTGCATGTACATATGATGCATCCCTTCTTTGAATCATGCAATATCCTTATAGATTTCTACTGTCTCAGCTGAGATGCATGGTGTATGTTCGATTATCCTTATTGAGTCAAAGTATACTTAAAATGTAACATTATTGTCTTGTTTTCTCCTTTTGTTTGGCGTATTCCATAAGTAGGCATACCAAATGGCCATATTACCTCTATCAGTTGTTCTCATGCGTTGGTAATAACCCTGTTCTTCTTCCTCTTCCAGGTGGCCCGTTTGTTCTGCTCAATTTTTCGACCCATCTTCCCAATCATTAGCGATCAGGGAGACATCCTTTGTTTTCAACCTATAGTTGGTTGGATACCACTGGTGCGTAGGGTCATTTTTCACTTGCACGTACATATGATGCATCTCTTATTTGAATCGCGCAATATCCTTGTAGATTTCCACTGTCGCAAATGAGATGCATGTTGTATGTTTGATTATATACCTAATTGAGTCAAAGTACACTTAAAATGTAACATTATTGTCTTTTTGCCTCCTTTTGTTTGGCGTATTCCATAAGTAGGCATACCACGCAACCATATTATCTCTATCATTTTTTCTCATGCATTGGTAATAGCTTGGTTCCTGCCATCATACCAGCGCAATCAAAACAAGAAGCCATGCATAATGAAACTCTGTGCCCTTTTCACGGGCCTCTATACAGTCTGTCAAAAATTCATTTACTAATAATGTGGCCTAGTTCATTTGGACCCCTTCTGATCATTTTTCTATGGTTGTGATTACTAAGACAAACACTTCATCCTTATGACACTTGCACAACAATTTGCAGGACAACACCTGCATTGCAAACATGACACAATAATCATTGATGTTTTCAACATCCAACCCCCCTTTTCCCATGAAGGTGTGAAACTTCTCCTTCATGGATTTTGATTAGGATTTCTCCCCTACTTTGTTGAACAAGGTGGTCATATCCTCCCCTACTTTTGGTAGCCCTATAATCCATGCAATTAATGCAGTATGAATCAACACCGGTGGGTCAATCCACAATGTTCCCCCATGGACGAAGTTGAGTAATAACTTAACACATGAATTGATTTCCAAGATATATCCAAAGTGTGGAACCTCCAGTAAGTTCAGTATCCCTGAATTCTCAAGTCTGATTTCCCATATCTGCATTTATAGCAATATCGCTCCTGTGCTTGGTACACTCTTAGTGCACAAGTACTTTTCCATGGCCAACTCAAGAAACTTATGCTCATCTGTGATATCATGATCTACAAATTTGAGGGAGGAAACCTTTCTGAGCATGTCTCCTTCCACACTTGCACCAGGTGGGATTGGTGATGTTTCCCATGGGTATTTTCCATCTGTTGTTACTTTAATGTGAGGCATGTTGTCTTTTCATGATGGTACATAGTCCCTATGGAAATTTTCTTGTGAATCTGAAGCCTAAGATCTAGGTATTTCCTCAACCTCTAGTGCAACTGATGGTTGTTTCGATTGATTTCGTTCCGTTGTTGTTGGTGCTCCAACTTTCGGTGGGGCCATTGTTTCGTGCGAAAGGTTCCTTTACTTGCTTTGTGGTTTTTTTGGTGTGGCTGCAGTTCAGCTCTTAGTCAGTTCTGGTTCACTCTAGTTTTCTCTCACTTGCATGAATGTCTTAGTAACAATGATTTACACTTGGCAACCTTCAACTTATTTTGTGCCTCCTTTTCAAATGTTAATGTCTCTTTGCACCTTAACTAACTTGTCCAATCTTCCAATGGGGTTGATGAATGGTTACATAAATGCGGCTTTATTACCAAATCTGTCATTGGATTTTTTCCTCGTACTGTCAATCTATCGTTATTTCCAACATCTTTCACCATTTAAGACTATACGACATATTTATGACCTGTCATTACCACTTCGTAGCCATCATTTCCTTGCTTTAATGCCTTTAACGGTCTTGTCAGTATTATACTGCACAACTGTTCTTACTTCTGCATTTTCTTCTTCATGGTATTTGGCTTCTGTGCATTATTTTCTTAACTGGAATAGTTCCATCCTTATATCACGATGATCATTCCTTCTATGCAAGTTATTATGCATTTTTACTCTATAATATTTTAATTTTTCTATATCTACCTTTTATTTGTTTTGCTTCCTTTTTTCTATTTTTTATTTTGTGTTTTGTGTTTTACCTTACTACTATAGTACAATTACTATGATACATGTGTTTTGGCACAACCCATATTACTTCGCAGATTGTTGGCCATCTCTATATATTTTCAACCAACTTCCATTTACCATTCCTCCAAGGACTTCTCCATTCAAGGTTTCCAATTACGCGACACCTGTCTTCATCACTTGCTTAATCACATAGGGTCCTAACTAGTGCATTATGAACCTTCCATGATACTGCATAACCTTAGTGTCATAGAGTAATACCAAGTCTCCCACTTGAAACATTTTCTATTTAATGTGTCTATCATGCCATGCCTTCTCTTTGGATTCCTAAACTTCTTGATGGAAACTTATGACAAATCCATCTTCGTCAAGTTGTACAAATTGTGACAATCTAATCCAGATTATTTTGAGAATGAGATGAAGGAAGAAATATAACCGAGATATAACAATGAAATACACAAAAATATAGAATAGAACACAAAAATACAGTGAAACCCAACTTCTATTACTAAATAAGATAGACAACCATTGTAGAACATAAACTGGAAAAATGGCGTAGCTTATCTATAAAAAGAAAGAGATGTTGGCTACGCTTAATTCACAAGAAGATTTACATCACACTCCGTTGCTTTCTTAAAGGGCCTCCTTCACCTAAATTATATATGAGAGAGTGAGAGGAGAAAAATTCCCATGATTTATGTGGGATAAATTGGACTAAGTTTATAAAATGCCATATGCATATAAAATACTAGGACTTCTCAGGCAGTCATCCATCCCAGTACTACTCTATCCTGAGCGTGCTTAACTGCAGAGTTCTAATGGGATATAATGCATTAAAACTATGTTGTAGGCATGTACATAAGACCATTACATGATTTCTATAATTAACAAATGAAGATGACATTCCATTCCATTCCCCACCAAAAGGGTGAATGTCACGATTTATCAAAACCACAGGCTCAAAATAGTGATTCAATGGAAAAGGTGGATGGTCACCAAGATCCATTTGGATCATTCCTCCCCCCTTAGGAAGCAATGTTCCCCATTACATCAAGTTCCCTTAGGAGACAAGGATACTTATGCTAAATCTGAAGCTTGGCGCGCTGCTTTCCTTGTTGAAGAAGTTGCCATGCTTAGCTTGTTGAAGGTTGCCATGAACTTGTTGTTGAAGGGGTTGAATCTGTTCAACCAATATAGCTACATGATCTACCTGAGTGTGCGAGGACTCTTCCAGTGAATATGTAGCATGAAGACTATGAAGGGTTTTTTTATAACCGTGCTTAGCTGGGTAGTGTGGAGGCACCCCCGTAGGTGCAACAAGAACATCTTGGTACTCTTCTAAAATCTTGTTGATCTACTTCTGTTGGATAGAAAGGTCTTGGGCTAGGGCTACAGTGTCCTTATATTCATCTTCTGATCGAATTGTGAAGAGGATCAAATTTTCAGTACGATAGATTACTTTATGGCATTTTTTTGGTGGGACAATAGTTGAAACTACCTTTGGTATCCTGTATAGTTGACCCCCCAGAGTAATAGTGATGCTACAGGGTCGAGACTCATAAATATCATGACGCCTCCACATATATGGTTGTCCTAATAGAACATCACATAATTCTAGTGGGAAAACATCACATAATACCTCATCCTTGAAGGGCTTGATTCTATAGGACATGCAGCATTGTTGGCTGACACAGAGATCTTGACCCTAATGAAGCCACCCGATGTTGTATGGCTGGGAGTGTGGTGTTGTTGGAAAATCAAACTGCTTGACAACCTCTGCTGAGATGATGTTCATTTGGCTTCCTATATCAACAATAAAATGCATTGGGGTCCCCTTCACCCACATATGTGAATGGAAGAGTCATCCCCCCTCCTAAGGATCCTCTTCTGGTTGGATTCTTGTAGTTGCGACAATAGCAGTGGGTTCTGCATCAATGATCTGTCTCCTTTTATCATTTTCTGAATCAGTGTCCAATTCGGAGTTTGGATCTTTATCTTTGAGCTTGGCCACCAATGACTGTATTGAGCAATATTCATCATTGTTATGCCAAGGTTTGTTGTGGAACTCACACCACTTTCCAGTGTCTTTCTTAGACTTCCCATTACCCTTATTTTCCTACATCTGGAGTTGGATCTATTAAGGTTGTCCTTCCTTGCTCTATCCTTCATTATGTGAGTTAGATTTTCCTTTTTCATGCTTCTCCCACTTACTTTGATGCTTGAATTTACACTCAATTTTGACTGCATATCGATAAACAACTCCCAATGAGGATATGTCCATAAAATCCATATTTTTTTAGATGCACCTGTGTAGACCAATATGGTACTTCCAAATGAGGTGCCTCTTAGAGTCTTTGATATCCATATTGGAGTGCAAGGTATGAAAGTTGTTGGTGTACTTTGGCACCATCTAATCTCTTTTTTGACACAGAGTTGTCCATCTCATGTATTGGTCATCATAGTTTTCAACAGGGTAGAACTTCTCCTTTAGGGCATCTACAAAGGCTTCCCAAGTGGGTTCTCTCCAAAATAGTGTAGATTCATCCATGGTGTACCTCTCCTAGTAACCTTCCCACCAAACTCTGACACAGGGAAGGGATTTAAGGAGCGTAAAGTTGATATTTTCACTTTCAATTTTTTTTTGGACAGAGTAATAACCTTCTAGCATATTCAACCATTTTTCTAGAGCATCTGCATCTATCTGGATTTCAAATAAGGGGATATCAAAATTGACTTGTACCTTGAAGGGTGTCACACTTTTGAAATGGATTCTTGTTGAAGATGCCTCAGTTGCCACCATCGGTAGTCTTCGAAGGATCTGAGAAAATTTGTCCATCATCTCATTCCAATATCGCACGAGGGCTTCCTTGAGCAACGTCTTGAAAGAATCTCATGCTTTTTCATATCTCTTTTCTTCTGCCATGGGAGGTTGCTTGGGCTTGCGAGAGAATTTGTCCTCAAGTGAAACTAGCTCGAGGCCCAACTCTCTATACCCTAACCTTGTCGAGGACCTGCTCTGATACCACTGAAACCGAACTTCTATTACTGAATAAGATAGAAAACCATTGTAGAACACAAATTGGAAAAATGGGATATCTTATCTCTAAAAATAAAGAGATGGCTACACTTCATTCAAAATAATATTTACATCACACTCCATTGCATGCTTAAAGGGCCTCCTTCAACTCAATTATATATGAGAGAGTGAGAGGAGAAAAATTCCCATGATTCATGTGGGATAAATTGGACTAAGTTTATAAAATTCCATAGGCGTGTAAATAACGGTCACCCATCCCAGTACTACTCTAGCCCAAGCGCACCTAACTGTGGAGTTCTAATGAGATTCAATGCATTAACTCTATGTTGTAGGCATGTACATAAGACCATTACATGATGTCTATAATTAAAAAATGAAGATGACATTACATTCCCCACCAAAAGGGTGAATGTCATGGTTTATCAAAACCACATCCTCAAAATGGTGATTCAGTGGAAAAGGTGGATGGCCACCGAGATCCATATGGATCATAATCGATCCTCTATTGCACCAGAGTCTGAAAGATCAGTGATCACTGCTATGCACATGCTAGGGAGAATAAACTCCATTGGTATCATTGCTTCTTTCCCATAGACCAACCTAAAAGGTGTCTTCCATGTCAACTTTTTGTTTGTTGTCCTGTAGGCCCATAGAACCGTAGGAACTCTTAAGTCCCAATCATCTCTCTCTACGTTGCAGATCTTTGTCAAAGCATTCTCCAAGATTTTATTGAAAGCTTCCACTGTCCCATTGGATCGAGGATGATATGGGGTACTCTTGTAATGATGAATTTGAAACTCCTCAGTAAATGATGCAATTTTCTTATTTAGGAAGTGTGTTCCTTGATCACTAAGTAATATGCACAGACATCCAAAATGTGTGCCTACATTCTCAAACAAAAATTGTGTAGCAGTCTCCGCGGTTCAATTTGTGAATGGTGCTGCTTCTTCCCATTGTGCCAAATACTCTGTCAGAGTGATTATGTACCTTTCCCCTGATCTTATTTCTTGTGGGTTAATTGGCCCCACAAAGTCTATGGCCTATTTATCAAATGCTTGCAACGTAAATTGTGGATTTATAGGCATTTCACCCCTCCTAGATTCCTTTACCACTCTTTGACATACATCACATGATCGACAATATTATTTAGCATATTTATGCAGTGTAGGCCACCAAAGCCCTGTGCACAAAATCTTTTGTGCAACCACTTTTCCTTCATAATGTCCACATGCAATCCCTTCACGTGCTTTTGTGAGTATAATAGGCCTTTCATGTTCCAACACATATCGTCTCAATATTCCATCTGCACCCAACTTGTATAAATTCCCTGCAATCATCTAATAATTTGTTGATTTCACTACTAATTTCTTCTTCTGTGCGACTGCCATGTCTAATGGGGCCATTCCTTACTTAAAAACTGCACGATGTCTGAGAAGTAATCATCCACCATTTTAACTGCAAATAGTTGAGCATTTGGTAAGTTGTCATATAAATTACCTGCATATTTGCCTGATAGTATGCTCGATAGATGATCTGGTCTGGCATTCAACTTCCCTGGTTTCAGCACAACCTCAAAATCATATTCCTGAAACAATAGTATTCATCTGCATATTCTCCCCCCCAACATTGGCTTGTTCACTAAATATTTTAATGCGGAATGGTCTATGTACATATTAAATTCAGACCCCAATAAACAATTTCTGAACTTATGCAACGCATATACCATTTCCAATCCTTCTCGTTCTTTTGTGGTGTAATTATTCTCTTCTATGGACAACTTCCTACTTGCAAAATCAATTGGGTGATATGTCTCCCTCCCCTGCTTGATATAGTACTTCTCCCAATGCTATGAACGATGCATCTACATGAATGTGGAACTCATTTTGCTAATATGGAAAGAAACAAATCGACATGGTCACTGGTTTTTTCTTTAATGTGTCCAAACCCTTCTCATAGTCCTCATTCCATTGGAACTTCACTTCCTTCTTCAACAACGTTTCCATCGATGTTGTGATATACACATATCCTTTGATAAAATTATTGTAATATCTTGTGTGACCTAGAGTTTCCCTTAGCTGTTTGAATGATGTAGGTGGTTCTAAACCCATAATCACTACAATTTTGGTTGGATCCACTAGTAATCCCTGTTTGCAAACTACATCACCCAATAAAATTCCAAACGGTGAACAAAAAATACACTTCTTCAATTTCAACTAAATTTGACACTATATACACCTATCCAAAATTATCCCGATCACTTCTATGTTATCCTTTAGTAGAATGATCATAGTCCAATAGTCTAACTACACTTCACGAAACTTACAGATAAATTCCTTGAATGCTGCAACCACAACTCTTAAAAAAACTGTAGGGGAATTCTTCAGTCCAAAGGGCATTACTGTACATTGATAAATTCTCCACTATGTCGTGAAAGTAGTCTTGTACCAGTCCTCCTGCGTAATTTTTATCTGATGGTACCCTGTGAATCCATTTGTTAAATAATAAGTTTATTTCCCTCCTACGCTCTCCAATACCTCATCCATGAATGGTGTTGGGAATGGATCATGTAAGCATGCATCATTCAACTTCCTCATATCCATGCAAATCCTGATGCCTCTTGTCTTCTTCTCTTGCACTACCATTGGGCTTATCCACTCTGATTCCACCACGGGTTCAATAATTCCTGCGTCCAACATTTAGTCTATTTTTTTATTTAATATTCTCTTTGTACTTTGGATTTAACCCATAAGGCCTTTGTCGCACTATATTAACACTTCGTTTCAAGGGAATCTTCATATCACCTAAGTCCCCATTTATCCCCTTCATCTTGGAAAATGTAGTTGGTAATAGGTCTTGATATTCACGCAAAAAGTATGCAATATTCTCTATGGTCTCATCACTCCAGTAATCCTCTATCTATGCAAAGTTTGAGTTCTATGTCATCCCAATGTTTAAATTCCATGTCTTTATTGGTTGTCTGTATGTGGAAGATTCAATCTCTGGCCCTTCTACTACCCGTTCTCCTTCTGTTTCAAGTATTTGCACATTCTTGGGATCTTCTTCATCATATTCTTCCTTAGCAACATTGTAACACTCCAATAACTCATGGATAGTCATAGTAGCTTTGTGCGCACTGCACATTGGTACCAACTCCATTAACCTTTCTTCTGAGAAGATGTTAGTTCGAATATCCTGTAACACTGCATCTATTGATGGAGATTCATGTTCAAATGTAAATGTGAATTTGAATCTCTTATCTAGTGTATGTATAAATCTATGTATCCATTCTTTCTTTGGTGTCACTTCCCATTTGTCCCTGCACTACTCCACATGATATACTGGGTCACTCTCCCCTATATACCGCTACGTAATATTTTCTACCTCAGTACCAAACCTGACTTGCATTAGTATTCTACACACTGAACAATCTTTCATTCTCGTTTTGTGTGTATCCCACCATTAGGCTAGAGTCACTTTTAGGACAACATCTAGTGCCAACAACCTTTGTTGTCTGGGTACCTACAAATCAAATTCCTTTACAAATTAACTTATATCATTCAATCCATCATACCTAGGTGGATACATAACTCTGTTCCAATCCAACACAAGGATCGAGTCATGCATGCACATTGTCTAGTTGACACTTCATCCATCCTTTGTTGCCAATGCTCTAGACCTTCTTCTGAATCTAATTCACATGAAATGATACTTCTCCAACTTAACATACCATATATAGTGGGGTTTACATAATCATCCATCCATACGGTCATGTTATACAAATTTTCAATTTTGTTTTGTTTTGCTGACTCTATGTATCTCTTTCCTTCCATTGGGTCCAATGATGCAGTAACTTTCAAATCTACAAATTAAAATATTATTTCTCTCCGCTTTAGATTTATGATCGCCTGATTATCAAATTCCCATTCAAGTCCCATCAATATTATATATGGTTGACTATCATCCATGATCTCAATAACCTCAAAGTCTGTTATACTTCGCACCCAATCTATGTTCACGGGTACTCCTGTCAATCAACCAGTTGGTACTATCTTGTGTTTATTTGCAAGACTTAAATGAAAAGGAGACCAGACCAACTTAGGTTTTCCCATCATATACCAGGTCTTCTTTGGCAATATATTCACATCATACCCCAAGTCCAAGATTAAATTATCCACATCATATTCGCCAATTTGTGCACTGAATATGAATTCTTCATTAGTTCTCTTTCTGCGCAGCACCTAATTCACCACCCTCTATGAAATGAGAGTTTACCTTCCTTACGTGTAATGATCAATCATTTCATATAGTGCATTGAATTTAGTTTCACATTTCATTATATCTATGCAATTTCTCAAGAATTCTCTTAGAGTACTTACCTTCCTAGTTGGCTTCTCTAGCCCAGTGCAACCATGACCCGTGGCACAAATGATGCTGACATTCCCCAATCCTATCCAAGTACCTATTTTATTTCCCTTTGATATGACTCCTTTTCTTACTAAGGATCAAACGCTGGCATAGGCTATGCTGACTTCTTTTCCCATTGCTCAACCTACTTTCCTCCATTCATCACATCAACCCCTTTTCTAGCTCCTCCGTGCATAAAAATTGCTATTCTAGGTCCTTCATTGCGTTTTTTGACTAATATATTCTATACATTCTGATCTAATTTCCTCTTTCTTACCATTTCGCAACTAATTGAGGACAATATTATGCTGCATGGTTTAGTGCTCTACAATATGTGCATGTTGTACATGGATTCGGGCAGTCGTAGGCTAAGTGTCCTAGTTGGTTACAATTGTAACATATTATTGATCCTCTTCCTACTCTACCAAAATTTCCTCTTCCTTGACCTCTGCCAAAATTTCCTCTATTCCCTAGATTAAATCTCCTTTGGTTAGTGTACTATGGACCAACTCCTTCTATCGCAACATTCTCCTCCTGAATCTTGTACATATTTCAATATGTACATATCTGTACATATCAAATGCGAGGAAATCCTTTTCTTCATGTCCAACTGACTTGCAAAAGTTGAAAAAGAAGTTCTTTGGTGTACTATGATACTTCTATAGTAGTGGAAAATCAGTTGGATTATGTCCCCATTTCTTACATATCTCGCAATACCCCCCTCCTTGTAATGGATTCAGTGTTAGAGTCGTTAGATACTGCGTGAATGTTGTGCATTCGTACTTGTGATGACCTTTAGTCCTAAACTTGGTACACCAGACTTGTTCACATTTCTCCTTCCCTTTTGTAAGTTCTCCCAGTTGAATCGTCAAAGCATCCAATTGTGTCTATACTTGCACCATCCCTCAACTGTCTCCTACAAGGGATGATTCCAATTTCAGTGCAATTTCGAGATCCTTGCGTTGCGACGTAACATTTTGTTGAATCAACAACCTAAGAATGTGTGGTAGAAGTCCTGCAATAAAGTATTCTTGATGTTTTTTGTTAGTCACCATTAAAGTTTTTGTGTGAAAGCCAGATTTCAGAATCTAGCGGGACGCTAAACCGGTTTGGAAGCCTGATAAACTAGGAAAGGGGATAAAGATGACAAGGAAAGCGCTCAATCTCGAAGGAGCATTGAAATGATGGGACTCAATGCATCGCAGATCGTGAGTTCTCAAGATCAATGGTTGAGAATGATTTCGGGGGGAGAATTTGTGTGGGGGTTATTTTGGAGAGCGGGCTTGAAATTTAAACCATGGTTTTCGTTCGGGGTTACGTGGCATCACCAAGTGCATTTTGAGATGAAAAGTGGGTTGCCCCAAACCACTTTCTCATGCCCCCAAAAAGTGGAAAAGTATAAAAGGGCATTTTGTCGATTATTTTATTTTATTTTGAACATTGGACATTTAGAACCTTGGCGCGACCCCCGTCTTTCACCTGCAGCTCAATAATACACTAACTCAGCACACCAGTTCCACTTGTTTCTAGGTATTCTTCATCTCAACCATGGATCCCATAATAACCTCAGTAACAGAATAAGATCCCATGGAAAATGAAGAAGCTCTAATTGACTGAAACATTAGAGGAGCTAGAGTCCAGATCAAGAAACCTTTTCTTGTTGATCATTGTAATCTATTTCAAAACTGAAACGTTTCTTTGTAATCATTGTAATCGGTTTCAAAACCAAAGGAACTCAAATTGTATAAATATAAGGAGTTCCAAATGTATTAGGTGTTGGCAGAAGTGCAAGGGCACGATTTTAGCTATTCAGAACTTGAATGTAATTTTCTGAAGCTAAATAGAATACACATGCAAATTTCTTGATGTTTCCATGAAAATATTTTAATGGTGGTGATCCGAGTTTTGTCTTCTCTCTTTGTATGTATTTCTAAACCTATAATCACTACAATCTTGGCTAGATCCCCTAGTAATCCCTGTTTGCAAACTACATCACCCAACAAAATTCCAAACTGTGAACAAAAAATAAACTTCTTCAAATTCAACTAAATCTGACACTGTCTACACCTATCCAACATTAGCCTGATCACTTCTATGTGATCCTTTAGTAGAATGAACATAGTCCAATCATCTAACTACACTTCAAGGAACTTACAGATAAATTCCTTGAATGTTGCAACCGCAACTCTTAAAAAAACTGTAGGGGAATTCTTTAGTCCAAAGGGCATTACTGTACATTGATAAATTCTCCACTATGTCGTGAAAGTAGTCTTGTACCAGTCCTCCTACACAATTTTTATCTGATGGTACCTTGTGAATCCATCTGTGAAAGAATAAGTTTATTTCCCTCCTACGCTCTCCAGTACCTCATCCATGAATGGTGTTGGGAATGGATCATGTAAGCATGCATCATTCAACTTCCTCATATCCATGCAAATCCTGATGCCTCTTGTCTTCTTGTCATGCACTACCATTGGGATTATCCACTCTGATTCCACCACGGGTTCAATAATTCCTGCATCCAACATTTAGTCTATTTTTTCTTTAATCTTTTCTTTGTACTTTGGATTTAACCCATAAGGCCTCTGTTGCACTGGATTAGCACTTGGTTTTAAGGGAATATTCATCTCGCCTAAGTCCCCATTTATCCCCTTCATCTTGGAAAATGTAGTTGGTAATAGGTCTTGATATTTGCACAAAAAGTATGCAATATTCTCTACGGTCTCATCACTCCAGTACTCCCCTATCTGTGCAAAGTTTGAGTTCTATGTCATCCCAATGTTTAGCTTCTACGTCTTTATTGGTTGTGTGTATGCAGCGGATTCAATCTCTGGCCCTTCTACTACCCGTTCTCCTTTTGTTTAAGGTATTTGCACATTCCTAGGATCTTCTTCATCATATTATTCCTTAGCAACATTGTAACACTCCAATAACTCATGGATAGTCATAGTAGCTTTGTGCGCACTGCACACTAGTACCACCTCCATCAACCCTTCTTCTGATAATATGTTAGTTCAAATATCCTATAACACTGCATCTATTGATGGAGATTCATGTTCAAATGTAAATGTGACTTTGAATCTCTAAGTCAACTCATCCCAGTTGGTTGTTTCTCTGTGCATTTCCAATTTCAGATACTAGTTCTTTGGAATTGTATCTAGTGTATGTATAAATCTATGTATCCATTCTTTCTTTGGTGTCACTTTGCATCTGTCCCTACACTACTCGACATGATCTACTGGGTCACTCTCCCCTATATACCTCTACGTAATATTTTCTACCTCAGTACCAAACCTGACTTGCATTAGTATTCTACACACTGAACAATCTTTCATTCTCGCTTTTTGTGCATCCCACCATTAGGCTTAAGTCACTTTTATGACAACATCTAGTGCCAACAACCTTTGTTGTTTGGGTACCTGCAAATCAAATTCCTTTACAAATTAACTTATATCATTCAATCCATCATACCTATGTGGATACATAACTCTGTTCCAATCCAACACAAGGATCGAGTCATGCATGTACATCATCTAGTTGACACTTCACACATCCTTTGTTGCCAATGCTCTAGACCTTCTTCTGAATCTAATTCACATGAAATGATACTTCTCCAACTTAACATACCATATACAGTGGGGTTTACATAATCATCCATCCATGCGGTCATGTTATACAAATTTTCAATTTCGTTTTGTCTTGCTGACTCTATGTATCTCTTTCCTTCCATTGGGTCCAATGATGCAATAACTTTCAAATCTACGAATTAAAATATTATTTCTCTCTGCTTTAGATTTATGATCATCTAATTATCAAATTCCCATTCAAGTCCCATCAATATTATATATGGTTGAATATCATCCATGATCTCAATAACTTCAAAGTCTGTTATACTTTGCACCCGATCTATGTTCACGGGTACTCCTATCAATCAACCAGTTGGTACTATCTTGTGTTGATTTTCAAGCCTTAAATGAAAATGAGACCAGACCAACTTGGGTTTTCCCATCATATACTAGGTTTTCTTTGACAATATATTCACATCATACCCCAAGTCCAAGATTAAATTATCCACATCATATTCCCCAATTTGTGCACTGAATATGAATTCTCTGTTAGTTCTCTTTTTGTGCAGTACCTAATTCACCACTCTCTGTGAAATGATAATTTCCCTTCCTTACGTGCAATGATAAATCATTTCATATAGTGCATTAAATTTAGTTTCATATTTCATTATATCTATGCAAATTCTCAAGAATTATCTTAGAGTGCTTACCTTCCTAGTTGGCTTCTCTAGCCCAGTGCAACCATGACCCGTGGCACAAATGATGTTGACGTTCCCCAATCCTATCCAAGTACCTATTTTATTTTCCTTTGATATGTCTCATTTTCTTACTGAGGATCGAACGTTGGCATAGGCTATGCTGACTTAGTTTTCCATTTCCCAACCTGCTTTCCTCCATTCGTCACATCAACCCCTGTTCTAGCTCCTCGATGCATAACAACCACTATTCTAGGTCCTTCATTGCATTTTTTGACTGATATATTCTATACATTCTGATATAATTTCCTCTTTCTTACCATTTCGCAACTAATTGAGTACAATATTATGCCGCGTGGTTTAGTGCTCTACAATATGTGCATGTTGTACATGGATTTGGGCAGTCACAGGCTAAGTGTCCTGGTTGGTTACAATTGTAACACATTATTGATCTTCTTCCTACTCTATGAAAATTTCCTCTTCCTCGACCTCTGCCAAAATTTCCTCTATTCCCTAGATTAAATCCCCTTTGGTTAGTGTAGTATGGACCACCTCCTTCTATTGCAACATTCTCCTCCTGAATCTTGTACATATTTCGATATGTACATATTTGTACATATCGAATGCGATGAAATCCTTTTCTTCGTGTCCAACTGACTTGCAAAAGTTGAAAAACAAGTTCTTTGGTGTACTATGATACTTATATAGTAGTGGAAAATCAGTTGGATCATGTCCCCATTTCTTACATATCTCACAATACCCCCCTCCTGGTAATGGATTCAGTGCTCGAGTCGTTAGATACTGCGTGAATGTTGTGCATTCTTCCTTGTGATGAAATTCAGTCCTAAACTTGGTACACCAGACTTGTTCACATTTCTCCTTCCCTTTTGTAAGTTCTCCCAGCTGAATCGTCAAAGAAACCAACTGTGTCTGAACTTGCACCATCCCTTAACTGTCTCCTACAAGGGATGATTCCAATTTCATTGAAATTTCCAAAGCCTTGGGCTGCGACGTAAAATTTTGTTGAATCAACGACCTGATAATGTGTGATAGAAGTCCTACAATAAACTGTTCTTGATGTTGTTTCTTAGTCACGATTAAATTTTTTGTGTGAAAGCCAGATATCAGAATCTAGCAGGATGCTAAACCGGTTTGGAAGCTTGATAAACTAGGAAAGGGGATAAATATGACAAGGAAAACGCTCAATCTAGAAGGAGCGCTGAACTGATGGGTCCTGATGTATCACGGATCGTGAGTTCTCAAGATCAATGGTTAATAATTATTTCGGGGGGAAAATTTGCACAAGGGTTAATTTTGGAGAGGGGGCTTGAAATTTAAACCATGGTTTTCATTCGGGGTTATGTGGCACCACCAAGTGCATTTTGGGATGAAAATAGGGTTTCCCCAAACCACTTTATCATGCCCCCGAAAAGTGGAAAAGTATAAAAGGGAATTTTGTCGATTATTTTATTTTATTTTGAACATTGGACCGTTAGAACCTTGGCGCGACCCCCGTCTTTCACCTGCAGCTCAACAATACACTAACTCGGCACACCAGTTCCACTTGTTTCTAGGTATTCTTCATCTCAACCATGGATCCCATCATAACCTCAGTAAAAAAACAAGATCCCGTGGAAAATGAAGAAGCTCTAATTGACCGAAACGCTAGAGGAGCCAGAGTCCAGATCAAGAAACATTTTCTTGTTGATCATTGTAATCGGTTTCAAAACCGAAACGTTTCTTTGTAATCATTGTAATCGGTTTCAAAACCGAAACATTTCTTTGTAGTCATTGTAATCGGTTTCAAAACCAAAGTAACTCAGCTTGTATAAATATAAGGAGTTCCAAATGTATTAGGTGTTGGCAGAAGTGCAAGGGCACGATTTTAGCTATTCGAAACTTGAATGTAATTTTCTGAAGCTAAATTTAATACACATGCAGATGTCTTGAAGTTTCCATGAAAATATTTTAACGGTGGTGATCTGAGTTTTGTCTTCTCTCTTTGTATGTGATTCGTATATTTATGATTTCATTTTCACTGTCTTCTATTTAAATTGGATAGTTAAAGGCCCAAAATTCATCATGTGATGCTCTCGGCTTAAGCAATTTAAATTGTGTTAAATTATTCCTAACTAAGTCATAATTCATTTATTTAATGCTCTTATACGATTATATGTTTTTCCTTTATTCTTACACTATGAAAATTACAATTTATAACTCATATTTATCGTCTAATTTAGCCTTTATCCTCTGGAGATTTCTGTCGACCAGTCAATGCTTCCATTCATTTTCAGAAGTTTGACTCCATAGCCCTAAGTGTCCCTCCCCTTCCTTGCCACCAAAATTATAGAAAACCCTTCACAGAAACAAAACCTAGCTAGTGATTTGTTAAACAAAGCTCATCTATTAAAGAAAAAGTGACATGAGAGATCCCTATCTGTGCTGAGCAAGCTAGTACCCAACTCTAAAGTGGTTTGTAGGTTATCTTTGTCATTTGTTCCGAACAAATTTACAGAGTGCTAACATTTTGGCGCCGTTGCTGGGGAGCGAAGATGAAATATTCCCTTGGATAAACAATAATGTTCAGATCTGAGTACTGATGGTGAAAAGTATTCAGACATAGAAAGGTTGTACATCATTCACCTAGCGACTCCATTTTCAAGAATCTAGAATTCAAAATTTTCATGGAGACTCCACTGTCTAAAGACTCAGTAGCCTAAAGATTTTATTGATGACTCCACTGCTTCAAGATGGATCACATATCTGGAAGGTATGCTCCAATGAATCACTCTCATATTCCTAGATTTCCAAATCATATTCCTCACATATATTGGCAAAAATATTTTCCTAAATTCAAAGATGGGAAAGGAAATGATGTTTCCTTGCACTTGATTAGATTTCACATGCACATATGTAAGCTGGGGGTTAAATTTCATGAGGATTGTTTGATGAAATTTTTTATGGCTACTCTAGAGGGGAAAGAAAGATTATGGTATGCAGGTTTAAAACCAGGTATCTTATACTCTCTTAAGGATTTCCACATAACATTCTTTAAGAATTATGGAGAATCTAATCCTTCATTCTTGTCGTTTGAAGATTGTTGTGAATTTTGTGAACATTTCATTAAGTACCTTGAAAATGTTTTTGGTAATGAAGGGTGTATGAATGATTAAATAATAGAATCCCTTTATCAATATTCATCCCAACAACAAATAGTAACCCCTCCTTTGGCTGAAGATGAAGCTGATCAAAAAATTGTTGCTAAAAATCATTTTCCTTCTCTTGAACTTGATGAAGATATTCAACAAGATTTCCAACAAGACAAAGTGTTTCAAAGTTGTCTTTATTCCCTTGTGAATGATGTGGTTGCTCAAATTCTAAGTGACATAGACATGGATGAGGGTTCTAAAACTGCATCTATGGAGACTTCAAGCAACGAACAAAAAAATGACATAGAGTTTCAGGAAAGCAACAAAACAATGTATGCCACTTTTCAATCAAAAATACAAAAAGATAATGAAGAGGCAGTTATTTTATTTGATTCCTTTGAAAATGTTAGTTTTGAAAATGCATCCACGAGAACTCTATACTGTGAAATAGTTCATGCTGTTAGCTTTTTACATTTGCAAGAAGATTATGAACAAGAACTTATCTCCCTTCATTCATTTGAAAGTCAAAATGACAATCCTCAAGCAAATTTCCCGAAGTTTAATAAAACCAAACCAAAATTGTTTGATGAACAAGAGGATATCCTTGATGCACATAATATGGCTGTCATATTTGAATATGTTCAAGAATGTATGAATTTTTTTGTTGATATGCATGGAAGATTAGACAAACCTATTGCTTCCATTTCATTTGAAAATGTTCTCAGAAATGAAGAAATAGAGCATGAACAACAAGCACTTATGAAAGAGGCTTGTCTTTCTGTTTTTGTTCATCAAGAAGAATTGACTTTTCATGGTTTTCAAGATCCTGTGGCCATCCTATTATAGTTATTAGTGAAGGAGGAATTATTTTCATTCATAAGCTCAGATTTTGGATTCAATTTTTTTTTTCAGTTGCCATCTTTTACATTTGTTTCCTGCTTCAGAAAAAAGTGAGCAGAGGACAATCAGGAAGCCAATCGCTTGATTGGCTACATTGGCACTTTAGCATCACTTGATTAAGTATTCATTTCAGAATTTTTAGAGTATATAGGAGTTTGCAAATAAGCTTGTTGGTCAAGCAATTTTCAGTTTGGGTTTTCAACAGTGTGTACATTCAGATTGTAGTGGTGTATTTAGCATTCAATTTTCAGTTGAGATCAGTGTACAGACTTTGGTTTCTAGTGGATACCGGTGACAACTCAAAGAAGGGTACACACATGTTTTGGGGGAATCCCAATGGATAAGGTACTAGGTCTATGCATTCTTTTCTACCTCGTTGGGACGATATCATCCCCAGTTGGGGCCCAAGTTAGTCACCATTAAATTTTTTGTGTGAAAGACATATTTCAGAATCTAGCGGGATGCTAAATCAGTTTGGAAGCCTGATAAACTAGGAAAGGGGATACAGATGACAAGGAAAGCGCTAAATATGGAAGGATCCCTAAACTGATGGGACCCAATGCATCGAGGATCATGATTTCTCAAGATCAACAATCGAGAATGATTTCTGGGGGAGAATTTGCACGGGGGTTAATTTTGGAGAGTCGTCCCAAAATTTAAACCATGGTTTTTGTTCGAGGTTACGTGGCACCACCAGGTGAATTTTGGAATGAAAAGAGGGTTTCCCCAAACCACTTTATCATGCCCCCGAAAAGTGGAAAAGTATAAAATGGCATTTTTTTCGATTATTTTATTTTATTTTAAGCACTGGACCGTTAGAACCTTGGCGTGACCCTGTCTTTCACCTGTAGCTCAACATTACACTAACTAGGCATGCCAATTCTGCTCATTTCTAGGTATTCTTCATCACAACCATGGATCCCATCATAAACTCAGTAACATAACAAGATCCTGTGGAAAATGAAGAATCCCTAATTGACCGAAATGCTAGAGGAGCCAAAGTCCAGATCAAGAAACGTTTTCTTGCTTATCATTGTAATCCGTTTCAAAACCAAAATGTTTCTTTGTAATCATTGTAATCAGTTTCAAAACTGAAACGTTTCTTTGTAATCATTGTAATCGGCTTCAAAACCAAAGGAACTCATCTTGTATAAATATAAGGAGTTCCAAATGTATTAGGTGTTGGAAGAAGTGCAAGGGCACGATTTTAGTTATTCGGAACTTGAATGTAATTTTCTGAAGCTGAATAGAATACACATGCATATGTCTTGAAGTTTCCATTAAAATATTATAATGGTGGTGATAAGAGTTTTGTCTTCTCTCTTTGTATGTATTTCCTGTATTTCTGATTTCATTTTCATTGTCTTCTGCTTAAATTGGATAGTTAAAGGCCCATAATTCATCCCGTGATGCTCTCGACTTAAGAAATTTAAACTATGTTAAATTCTTCCTAACTAAGTCATAATTCATTTATTTAATGCTCTGATAAAATTATATGTTTTTCCTTTCTTCTTACACTCTGCAAATTACAATTTATAACTCAGATTTATCGCCTCATGTATCCTTTATCCTTTGGAGAGTTCTACCAATCAAATAGTGCTTCCATTTGTTTTCAAAAATTTGACTCCATAGACCTAAGTGTCCCTCCCCTTGCCAAAAATATTATAAAATACCCTTCAAAGAAACAAAACCTAGCCAATGATTTGTTAAACAAAACTCATCTATTAAAGACCAAGTGACAGGAGAGAGCCCTCTCTAAGCTAAGCAGGCTAGTACCCATCTCTAAAGTGGTTTGTAGGTTACCTCTATAGTTTGTTTTATCAGCCGAACAAATTTACAGAGTGCTAAAATTGTTGATTAGGGATATTAAATGTTAGTCTACCGATCAGATCCTTAAAACATTGGTCATAATACCAAACTGATTCAGTCTGCACCTATTTAGTTTCCTTCATCTCTGTAATATACTATGACTTAGACTTTGGCTTCTTGAAGGCTTTTAACAATTATTTTCATATCTCTGCCAACATATTGAACTGTCCTATAGGTGTGGTACTCTGCAACTTCATGTACCAAACTAACGAACAACCTCTAAATGTTGTTTCCAACTGCGCAATCTTCACGACCTCATCCTGGACATTATTTGCGACCCAAATTGTCTCACAAACAAATAAATGTTGTTCTGGGTCCTCTTACCCAACTCCATGGAACTCAAGTAGCCTGAGGGTATTGTCTACCCCTGCCATGCTGCTTTATGTAGTCTCTCCTCTTGGTGATGTTGGTTGACTCTGACTCTTCTCACTACTTCCACTGCTCTAATTGCTACTACTTTGTGCTCCCTTTCTAACTATACGTCATTTTGGTAAGTCTTAAAATGTTATCTCTGATTGTGGTGATGTACTTGGGGTCATGGATTCGACACACGATTCGTCCTGAGTAGGTATTAACGAATCTTCTATTATAGGACTACATCGTAATTCATCTTTCTCTCCTCTTATGTGTGGTACTGTTACGAGGAAAATCTCTCTATGTCTAGGGTAAAACAAAACAGGCGAAAATGACTGCAGAAATCAACTCTATTCTCAAGTATGCTATATAAACGAATATGCTAGCAAGACAAGATAAAAGGCCTACCTTGTCCAGACGTTTGATGAAGTCCACCGTTGAGCACTTAACCCAAATCAATATACCTGCAAGTAGTCCTCAACAACCAAGCAAAGAAATAATATGGTGATAATAAATGATGTTATCACATTCGATAGCATAATCCATTAATGAACATGACAAATACACCCATGGAATAATAATTCAAATATTTTCAGTATATCAATTGGATGGGAAAAGAGTATTTCTATTAATATATGATTAGCAGATGTGAAAGTGTTACAGACTTCCATGTCGACATGGCTCAGAATTGAGAAACTAAGTTCCTTCTAGTTGGGCCTCCACCACTTCAATCCTCCACCAAAGGCAAGCTCATAGAAGAGATACAATGGAACTCTCAATCAATAAGATAAGAGATTGGGGGATGAACACCATGTTCGTACTTAAAGGAAAAAGGGATGTAGACTCAATATGAAGTAAATAATTTCTCCAGAGTAACTTTGCTCTCAAGGTTGAATTCTTTCTCCTCCTTTCCATATATCGGAATTGGCCCATTTATAGCCTTCAAATAGAACTGAAGGGCCAAGTCGGAACGTTTCCAGTATATGGAAGGACAAGGATCATATATCTCCAGTCGTGACATGGAAACTAGACTCCATTTTTCATTTTTGGGCACATCAGCCTACGTATACACATGTTGTATAGTAGTAAAGGTGTGTACATGTGGAAAAAATGTATTTTTTAGCTTTGGGATTTGCAAAAAGGGATGAAAAGTCTGCATAGGGAAATGGAAAAAGGCCTTCTGTGCAAGATTGCATAGGGCGAGGAAAATATTTCTATAATAGATTCCCCCTAATGTGTGAGGTCAAAGGAGTATCTGCAATGGAAGAAATACATTATAAACAACCCAGAAGTGGATTGATGGGGAACCAATTGGAAGAACTATTTTCTCATTACATTTTGTACTGACTTTGCATACATGGATGCCAATCGAATTACATTGCAGATCCATGTGAAAATATACCAAAGAATTGTCCATGGCCATGAATAGGAAAATAAAAATGTGGTTACATGCCAAAGGATGTCATAGTCATGAACAAGGCCCAATAGAACCAGTCTCAAAATCAATCTGAAGATATCTCTATACAATGGAGTACAATTTGATCTCCCATGATCACTGAAATCATATAGGTACTGGTCCAATGAAAAGGAAGAAATAACTCAAGAGAGATGCTACCACATATTGACATCTTGAAGTTTTCTACACAATCTGCCAAAGGTGCAAGTCTACATCATGTGAATAAAGGAGTTGAGGTCGAACATAATGAGACATTGTTTGATTACCAATCATTGAGGTATACAGTTAAAAAATACAAGATATCCTACCGATAATGAAAGTAGGTATCAAGGCATTGAGTACATTCTTAGTGTGAATAAAGGAGTTGGGGTATAACACTTGAAGAATCCATCGATCAAGAGACATTGATGTATTCCCAACTGTCAATGGCGAGATAACTTGCCACTAATGACTACAAGCCTCAAGGTACTCATAGGACTCTAGGTCTTGTTTCCAGAATAGATGAGCTGAAGTCGATGGAAATAGACCCAATGAAAGGAGAGCATTGAGGAATATATCATCATTAAGCATGAAGTATAAAGAAGGATCTTCATGATTTGGAGGATATCGGAAGAATAACATCTTCACGAACCAACGACCATGTGAGTCTTTCACATTTTCCAAGTGAAAGCAGTAAACGAAAAAGACCATTTGAATAGAATCCAATGAGGAAAAATGATGAAAAAGGCGAGGAAACCACCAATAAGGCTAAGGGTATCCAAGAAACTTCACGAATCCTAATGTGTGAATAGATTCCTTGCCGTTGAACATAAGGGAAACCACCCAGTCAATGACCAATGATGAAATGTCGATTGTTGGGTTCAAGGTTACCTACCAATGATGAAAGTAGGACCAGGGTGCATGAGAGGACTACGGTATCATGTTATTCTGAGATAGACTGAGGGTATGGCCGACATGCAAAGTCAAGAGTTATGAGGAATGGCCAACACAGGTTGATAGACTTCCTTTGAACAAGAGCATGAGACATATGGAAGACTCTGAAATCATAGACTCAATGATGGAACCATAAGATGCAGGAGGCATCAACAGAATTCTCCATAGGGACTGGAAGAGTAACCAGTCGGTAGAGAAAACTCTTTGTAACGAGATCAACTTCCTAATACCATGCTAAACCCAAAATTATCATGACAAATGGACTCAATAACTTTGTGTTGTATTCAAAGGAAACACGACTGCTGCCAATATAATATAATACTCCCTTCTCACCCGTCTTTTTTTGTTTTTTCATAGACAAATTAATTCTATGATACAGAGGAGGAAATGAGTGTCACACGTAAGAAAAAATAGCTCCAACAGTGGAACATACCTATGCTCAATGGAAGAAGATGCATGTTGGAGATGGATAATTGGGGGAATGTTCCTCCTAGGTATAGGATGTCAAATTGTGAAGGATATAAACGAGGCTCTGTTTGGTTGAGGATGCAAAACTACTGAGGAAAACAGTTTATAACGCAAAGCGAAAAATGGCTATAGGCGCAATACTGCAAGCAAGGGCATGAGATGCAATCACAACTTGATTCCAAAACCTGTCCTTTTTCATGATCTTTAGTCTAGTTGGTGTGAAAAAGGGATAAACTTGTACCAAAATAGATATCATTTCAAGTCCAATTTATGAGTGTGAAAGAGACAAGTTCACTCAACAATCTTTTCTCTTTTTGAAGACGAGTTGGAAAAGAGCTTAAATTAAACTTGGTTGGGAGTCCTCTAGGAATAGGGTAGCATGTTTATGAGTGAGAAATGAGGCTCAACATAAATTCATGTATTAACTATAAGGGATTCCCGGTCCTATAGAAAACATCTATGCATGGGCACCAAATGAAGCGAAGGATCTAACTAGGGCACCCATGTTTGGTAAGTCTCTACCACTTGATGACGACATGTCTTATAGCAGATGGAAGGTTCTGTGTCACAACAAATGGGTTCATACCTAAGGCATATGAGTGACAATTATAGGAAAATGCAAAAGCGCATGGTGGAATGGATACCTATCCTATATGATGGGTAGTGAAAAAATACTCGCTCGTGGTTACAAATGGTCAACATAATGTTGAAATCCGCAAGAATCACTGGTGAAAACTACAAAAACCAACTCAATCTACTGTTGTATTAGTCCATTAAGCGAAAAAATGACTCAAAACTATAGAAAGTATGTAAAAAATGTTATAAATAGTAACAAAACCAAAAATTACTATGTCATTTTGACTTTTTACCCAAATAGTGAAAATTGGACCAAATTACCTCCGATTTTTAACTGTTCATTGTGGGAGCATCAGGCGACAAAATCAAAAACCGTCTGGAACAAGTAATTCCTCTCCCCCTCCACTTCCTTTCTAGTGGATTAAATTTTTAAATTAGGTTTCAAAATTTGAGTAAATTAGGGAACAAATTGAGTAATTCGGTGTACGCAGGCTACAATTCATCGGGTCATGTATACGTGAGGTTATACATGATTGTGTAAAATAAAAGGTGCGTGTACTCAGCCCTATACACGACTGTAAATGCAGCAGTCTGCGTACAATCCCGTATTCAATGTTTTCTATGGTTTCTAACTCAAAAATTGATTTTTATCTAGCAGGATGGCACTAGAATGGAGGGAAATAGAGCACGATGAGGTAGATGTTGCTGTGGACAGAGATCTGAGGGCTCAAATGACCTTGAAAATATGTGGCTTATACAAATTTTGGGCACTCAAAGGGAAGATGGCCCAGGTGAGGTTGCTTGAGATGCTTGTGGATTACTGGGATCCTGACAGTGAGAGATTCAACCTCGATGGGCAACCATTGAGGATTGAACTCGAGGATATATAATTTTTGACTGGGTTATTGCATCGAGGTGAGGTGGTGAACCTCAAATCCTGGGGATCTGGGAGCGGTATGGAGATAGAGGAGTACATAGATGCTCATTGTGTAGTAGGTGTTGTAACAGATGTTGGAAATTTCTCTACTCAGTGTCTTCATCCCAAATGTTTTTGAGGATCGCATCAAGATTATAAATTAACTAGGGATCTCAAGTCCAAATTATCTCTAACTTGCATCAGATTGTTGAAGGCCTTGTAGGGCCTTTTGGGAAGAAAGTTCATGTTCTGGGGTATCTCACTGTAAGTATAACATCTCTATTTTACATGCGACACATGTTGGTTGTATTTATTCTCTGGAGACTCCATGTATCATAAAATTAGTTCAAAGGTGACTTCACTGGCGACAAATCTAGGGATTCAAGAGCCAGAAGGTGTTGTGACAGTTGCAAGCCATTTTGAAGTCTCTTATGCTACAAATCGACAAATCTCTATTTCAAAAGTACAACATGATGTACATTACAGTGAAGGTGGGCGCTGATAGGTCTATTTGTTCAGAGAACACTTGAAATAACAGATGATATTCTTAAGACCTATCGTAATCAAGGTGGATATGATCTTCTTGGTAGAAAAAAAGATCAGATAAGGACAACTCCCCAAGTGAATGTTGCATTAGATGCATGCCAAGATTTGAAGTTGGATGGACTTATTATCATTGGAGGTGTCACATCTAAAACTGATGTAGCTCAATTAGCTGAGACATTTGCTAAATCAGGATGTCAAACAAAGGTAATTGGACTTCCTGTAACATTAAATGGAGACCTGAAGAACCAGTTTGTGGAAACTGATGTTGGTTTTAACACAATATGTAAGGTGAATGCACAACTTATTAGAAATGTTTTCACCCATGCATTGTCTACAGAGAAGTATTATTACTTTATCTGACTGATGGGAAGAAAGGCATCCCATGTTACTCTGGAGTGTACCCTACAGTCACATCCTAACATGGTAATCCTTGGTGAGGTAGTGGCCACATCAAAAATGAATCTCTTTGATTTGACAACACCAATTTGTGATGCAGTTCAGGCCAGGGAAGAGCAATATAAGTATCATGGGGTGATCCTTTTACCCGAGGGGCTTATAGAAAATATTCATGAAGTGTATGCCCTATTACAGGAAATTCATGTTCTGTATGCTAGAGGTGTTTCTATTGAAGACATTTCATCACGTCTTTCACCATGGGAAACTGATTTATTTGAGTTTCTGCCTCCATTCATTAGGAAACAAATTCTCCTTCACCCTGAATCTGATGACTCAACACAGTTATCCCATATTGAAACTTAGAATCTTATGGCTTAGTTGGTGGAGACAGAAATGAAAAAAAAAGACTGAAATCTGACCAATATACTGGAAAGAAATTCATTGCTATTTGTCACTTCTTTGGCTATACAGATAGTTTGTCAGTGGCACTAGGCCGGGTTCTTTCCTATGAACCTTTGCATGGTGATATTTCACGGAATCAACAAAGAGAATACTCTTTCTAGATTTCACGAGGGACGTTTTAACGTGCTGATTGCTACTGATGTAGTTGCCCATGGTCTTGATATTCCTAATGTTGATCTGGTTATTCATTATGAACTCTCGACAACTTCAGAGATTTTTGCACATGGAGGTGAATCAAATTCATACACTGCTATAGAAAGTTCGCTGGAAATTAGGATTTATTTGTGCTTTTAAATCAGTTTGGATTACTGTTATGATTAGTTAAAGACAGTTGAAGTTAGTTGATTTTTAGTTAGGTATCCTATGACGCAGATTCAACCTCCTTGAGAGAGGGAATTTATATAAAGGTTCATCCATTGTAATAAATGGGGGGGCTGGGGGGAAACCTCTTTTGAAGAGAGCTCCTTTTGAAAGCAGAGTTATTTTGAAAACCCGGAATGGAGTAATACAGAAGAACCATGTTCACTTGATATTGTGAGATTCATCACAGTCGATTCTTTCAGTATGTTCTTTGTTTTGTCATTGTCATATTGTCTATCTCTTCCTTTATCAACTGAGTTAAAATTTGTTTGGAATTCATTTTACATGCTCCTTACACACAGTTGATATGTGTTGCATTTTGATGGTGACTAGTCAGAATCCACTCAAGATAAGTGCTCTGCATCTAGTTATTAACCTTCAGTCTTTTTCCTCTAAAGTTGTAGTGAAAATTCATCCTTGTTAGATGCTTTCATTTTGATGGTCTTTTCCTTTTATTTTTCTGCTACTATATCATGATTATCAATTGCTGAATGATGGACTTAATTTGCCTCATTTTCCGCAAGTAATACGATCACTGCTATTATCTCTTTTCTTTGGTTTTCACTTGACTCCATCGCCCAATAGGTATTTTCAAATCTGTGTAACCACCAACCTTATAAAAAATCTTCTTTGATAAGAAATCTGGCCTTCTTACTGTGATTACTGAATATTCTTTGAGTAAAAAACCTTTCTTATTGAGAAATCCCTCTCTGAGTTTATTAGGTCAGAAACACACTCTAAAGCGATTTTCAGGGATTGGCTTGCTGCAACCCAAGTCAAGCTCTGAACAACAAATAAAGTTTTTTTTTTTTTAAATGTGCTAAGGCTTGTCTCTATTAAAGCCTAGAGTCGACTCTTGCGACAAAATTTTTTGGCGCCATTGACGGGGATGGAGAACGAAGTTATCTTCCCTGGGGTATGACAAAGGTTAGGATCTATCTCCTGATGGTGAACACGGGATAGACGTTCGATTGGCTGTGATTGTTCACCTGGTGACTCCATGGTTCGTAGACTCTACATGTTTTCATTGGCGACTCCACTGGTCTTAAATGACGAGTTTGTTCGCTGCTTGGATCACTACAAGGCCCTAAGTGATGAGGTTTAGTGTTTTGTAGGTCACCTTATTGATGCAGGCACGTGGTCTACCATTCTTGGCGCTTTACGAGAAAGCACCATCCCTAGAGGAGCCTATGTTATAACAGATGTTGGAAATTTCTCTACTAAGTGTCTTCATGCCAAATTTGTTTGAGGATCGCATCAAGGTTATAAATTAACTAGGGATCTCAACTCCAAATTATCTCTAACTTGCATCAGATTGCTGAAGGCCTTGTAGGGCATTTTGGGAAGAAAGTTTGTGTTCTGGGGTCTCTCACTGTAAGTATAACATCTCTATTTTACATGTGGCACATGTTGGCTGTATTTCTTCTCTGGATACTCCATGTATCATAAAATCAGTTCGAAGGTGACTTCACTGGCGACAAATCCAGGGATTCAAGAGACAGAAGGTGTTGTGACAGTTGCAAGAAATTTTGAAGTCTCTTATGCTGCAAATCGACAAATATCTATTTTGAAAGTACAACATGATGTACATTACCGTGAAGTTGGTCGCTAATAGGTCTATTTGCTGAAAGAACACTTGAAATAACATATGATATTCTTAAGACCTATCGTAATCAAGGTGGATATGATCTTCTTGGTAGAACAAAAGATAAGATAAGGACAACTCCCCAAGTGAATGTTGCATTAGCTGCATGCCAAGCTTTGAAGTTGGATGGACTTATTATCATTGGAGGTGTCACATATAACACTGATGCAACTCAATTAGCTGAGACATTTGCTGAATCAGGATGTCAAACAAAGGTAATTGGACTTCCAGTAACATTAAATGGAGACCTGAAGAACCAGTTTGTGGAAACTGATGTTGGTTTTAACACAATATGTAAGGTGAATGCACAACTTATTAGCAATGTTTGCACCAATGCATTGTCTGCAGAGAAGTATTGTTACTTTATCCGACTGATGGGCAGAAAGGCCTCCCATGTTACTCTGGAGTGTACCCTACAGTCACATCCTAACATGGTAATCCTTGGCGAGGAAGTGCCGACATCAAAAATGACTCTCTTTGATTTGACAACACAAATTTGTGAAGCAGTTCAGGCCAGGGCAGAGCAAGATAAGTACCATGGGGCGATCATTTTACCTGAGGGGATTATAGAAAATATTCTTGAATTGTATGCCCTATTATAGGAAATTCATGTTCTGTATGCTCAAGGTGTTTTTGTTGAAGACATTTCATCACGTCTTTCACCATGGGAATTTGCTTTATTTGACTTTCTGCCTCCATTCATCAGGAAACAACTTCTCCTTCACCTTGAATCTGATGACTCAGCATAGTTATCCCAGATTGAAACTTAGAAGCTTATGGCTCAGTTGGTGGAGATAGAAATGAACAAAAGACTGAAATCTGGCCAATATACTGGAAACAAATTCAATGCTATTTGTCACTTCTTTGGCTATCAAGCTCGAGGATCTTTACCATCAAAATTTGACTGTGACTATGCATATGCCCTTGGCCATGTTGCTTATCATCTCATAGGTGTTGGGTTGAATGGTTACATGGAAACTATAACAAACCTGAATAATCCTGTATCCCAGTGGCAATGTGGTGGTGCTCGAATCACGATAATGATGACTGTGAAGAGATGGCTACGGGGACAACATGCCTCTCAGATTGGAAAGCCGACTATTCACCCTACTAATGTGGATTTGAAGGGAAGGTCATATCAGTTGCTAATGCGCAATGCAACATGATTTTTGATGGATAATATCTATAGAAATCCTAGTCCTCTTCAGTTTGAGGGTCCTGGGGCAAATGAAAAAACCATAACCTTATCTGTTGAAGACCAGGATTATATTGGTCGGATTCAACAATTGAGAAGTTATCTTGACAAGGTGAGGGATATAGGAAAATCACTTCGTTGCAGAAGAGATCTCGTCCATGGTGTTGATGAAGATGAGGAAGAGTGTAGAGGATTTTGAGGAAATATTTAAATGATCCTATTGTTATTGATCTTGTTGGTGAATCATCTCAGAAGTTGGTAGACGTAATATCACTTTATTCTATTGCCGCATCCACCTATGGGAAACACTCCATTATCAACTCATTGATAACTGAATATGCTAAAGGTGGAAAATGTATTGTTTTCACTCAAACAAAGCGAGATGCAGATAGTCTGTCAGTGGCACTATGTCGGGTCCTTTCCTATGAACCTTTGCATGGTGATATTTCACAGAATCAATGAAGAGAATACTCTTGCTAGCTTTCGCGAGGGACATTTTAACATGCTGATTGTTACTGATGTAGATGCCTGTGGTATTGATATTCCTAATGTTGATCTGGTTATTCATTATGAACTCCCGACAACTTCAGATATTTTTGCGCATGGAGGCGAATCAAATGCATACACTGCTATAGACAGTTTGCTGGAAATTAGGATTTTTTTGTGCTTTTAAATCAGTTAGGATTACTGTTATGATTAGTTAAAGATAATTGAAGTTAGTTGATTTTTAGTTAGGTATCCTATGACGCGGATTCAACCTCCTTGAGAGAGGGAATTTATATAAAGGTTCATCCATTGTAATAAATGGGGAGGCTGGGGGGAAACCTCTTTTGAAGAGAACTCCTTTTGAAAGAGGAGTTATTTTGAAAACCCAGAATGGAGTAATACATAAGAGCCATGTTCACTTGATATTGTGAGATTCATCACAATCAATTCTTTTAGTATGTTCTTTGTTTTTTCATTGTCGTATTGTCTATCTCTTCCTTTATCATCTGAGTTAAAATTTGTTTGGAATTCATTTTACATGCTCCTTACACATAGTTGATATGTGTTGTGTTTCGATGGTGACTAGTTAGAATTCACTCAAGATAAGTGCTTTGCATCTAGTTATTAGCCTTCAGTCTTTTTCCTCTAAAGTTGTAGTGAAAATTCATCCTTGTTAGATGCTTTCACTGTGATGGTCTTTCCCTTTTATTTTTCTGCTACTATATCATGATTATCAATTTCTGAAAGATAGACTTACTTTGCCTCATTTTCCGCAAGTAATATGATCACTGTTATTATCTCTTTTCTTTGGTTTTCACTTGACTCCATTGCCCAATAGATCTTTTCAAATCTGTGTAACCACCAACCTTATAAAAAATCTTCTTTGATAAGAATTATGGCCTTTTTACTCTGATTACTGAATATTCTTTGAGTAAAAGACCTTGCTTATTGAGAAATCCCTCTCTAAGTTTATTAGGTCAGAAACACACTCTAAAGCAATTTTCAAGGATTGGCTTGCTGCAACCCAAGTCAAGCTCTGAACAACAAATAAAGTTTTTTTCTTTTTAAATGTGCTAAGTCTTGGCTCTATTACAACCTACAGTCGACTCTTCTAACAACTGTAGGTACCCCAAAGGTTGAGAGTCAACTCCCCATTCGAGTGATAAACAATCTCAGCCTCAAGATTGTTGTCCTCGTGTTGACTAGGATCACAAGATCGGTTTCGTTGCACCATGCATAGAGGTCGCTCATGTTCTATGCTGTAGAGTGCTTGAGATCCACAGTATATGATTGGTGTACCTCATTACTGGATAATATGAAGAGCTAGTTGATAGAGTGAAAATAGGGTAGAAAGAGGAATTTCATGTTTGCCTCTATCTTATGTAGTTTTTTCTTCGACCGGTTTCCAGGTTTGGGACCTAGATTCGAGATCATTCCGAGAGGACATCACGATCCAGCCATGGCATGATGGACCGAGGTAATGAGATGACAGAGGGGAGGTAGGGTTCCCACACCCTACAACGAGGATTTATTCCACTGGTAGAGGTGACATGTCATTTCTATGGATGACTAACCCTATGCAAGGATCGAATTCAGAGGGGACCCTGACATGCCACTGCCACTAGGGACCGCCTATAGGGACATAGGTATGTCAAATGTTTTTAAATATTTCATTTTTTTGTATTTTTTTATAGTAAAACAAAAATATTTTTGGATGATGCTTAAGTACTAACTAGACACTTGTGTTACACACACGTGGGTCCATGACATTCATATAGGCTTCCCTGACATCATCGAAGGCACCTGGGAGATGAGGCAGAGAGAGGAGAAGCAGAGAGAGTCCTTGAAAATGTGCAGGGAAACCTATCTCGTTTGACTCATAGGATTCCAATGGTTTAGGTAGAGGATCTGCCGGAGGCCATGCGGTGGAAAGTGGTTTGTTTTCTCAAAGCTTAGGTGAGACTCTTTCGATGTCTCGCAAATTCCGTAGTTTGTTATCATGACAAACATCTGGCTCCATAGGTGTAGATGTCATGGTTATTGTAGTATCGACTGTAAATGTGTATTGAGGGTGTTAGCCCCAATTTTGTACTATAAACATCGTATTTTTTGAAATATATATAAAATAGGGATATTAGGCTTTACTTATATTACAATGTGTACATTGATGATATGGTTTTCTTTTCTTTAGTTATGTGACAAATTCCAATCTAAAATGAAATTAGCATAAGCATCAGATACATGATTAGAACTCCTATGAATGTGATAATAAGTAATAAAATCAAATTGTCATTCTAAAAGATGTACCCGTAGGAATCATCAGAGTAAAGTAGGATCACACATGCGATAACTATCGTTCAACTGACATACTACTAACTGGGAATCTAGGAGAACCTCTAAAGTGTGAATACCATGTGAGATAGAAGTGCACAAAAGTTCTATAACAACGCTATATTCGACCGCATTATTCATGGATGGCCCTAGGCATACACTACATGAAGACACCAGTAGACCCTCGAATGAGTAAACCACCCAAGTGGTGGAAGCCAAGTTCCATGTATGACGAATGGATTTGTCTACAAATCCTAAGTAACCAAAAACTCCATTGACATATTCCAACCAAGGGAAAATGCGATAAGCAAGCTGAAGAAGAAACAAAAGGGAAAATATATATACACTAAATTATATTAGTATACAAAGAGTTTCACCCAAGCTTGGGGCTCAAGCATAATATATTTTCAAGTAGAGCCCATTCCTAGGCTCGACCCACATATTCCCTTCATAATATTCTAACTCATAGGCTCCTTTTTCTAAGACACGTCGCACGATAAAAAGACCGTGCCACATGGGTTTTAACTTTTCTTCCCCCAGTGGTTCTTTGGCTTGATCATATAAGAGGACCAAGTCACCCTCACCGTATAATCGAGGACAGACATACTTATCGTATTGGACCTTGAAATGTCTTTTTTTCACCTCAACAATCGTAGAGGTGTCTTGATGCTGCTTGTCAAGAATCTCTAGGTGTACAAGGTGTCGTTCGAGATCAAAAGTGTCAGGTAGGAGCACAACTGCCAATTTAAGAGAAAGGATTTTGCATTTAATAGGTAATATCGACTCCACACCATGTAGTAACTAGAAAGGGGAAAATCCAGTGGCAGTCTTGACCAAAGTTCGGTATGCCCAGAGTGTGGGATATAGCATAATGTGCCAGTAAGGTTTATTCTAGCTGACAATTTTCTGCAAAATGGTCTTGAGAGACTTGTTGATGGCCTCTACCTATCCATTTTCTTGGGGGTAGTAAGGGGAAGAATGAACATGTTTAAACCCTAGCTTATATGCTATTTTTTCCATCATTTCATTCTAAAAGTGACTGCCATGATCAGTGACAATCTCACTTGGGATACCGAACCAGGCAATAATTTGATTGAATATGAATAAGGAAACAGTCCTCCCATCATATTTAACTATAGGAATGGCCTCAACCCACTTAGTAAAGTATTCAACAACCACGATAATGTGTTGATGCCCCCTAGCCGAAGTTGGGTTTCAATCCACGAAGTCCACCCCCCACTTGGTGAAGGGACCAATGGTAATGACTGGGTGAAGAGGGGCTAGATGTGAGCGCATTTTCTGAGTCAACACCTAGTAGGGGTGACACTTCTTAACTAATTCAACACAATATTTAAAGATAGATGGCCAGAAATAACTGGCTCGCAAAATCTTCTGGGTTGTCATATGTCTGGATAGATGACCACCACAAGCCCCATTGTGGTAAACATTTAGGACTGACTTGGGTTCCCCATGAGTTAAAATGACACAAGATATTGTCTATTCCTCGGCGATACAAAGTTTCTTCGATGATAGTGTAATTATTAGCTTGGTATTGTACATGTCATCGTTCATCTCGCAAGATATGCTGAGGGAACTTCAATGTTTGAAGATAGAAAATGTTTTTTTCATACCAGGGGTCAGACGACGAGACAAGGAAAATGTGTTCATCTGCAAATGAATCGACATGGATAACATCCTCATCTAATCATGGAAAGTTGGATATTAACGCCGCGAAGACTAGTGATTTCTTGGATTTCCCAGAAGCAAAATTGAGATCAAATTCTTCTAAAATGACAATCCATTTATTATATTTCCCCCCTATGATACGCCTGGTAAGGATGTATTGAAATTGATTGACATGGAAAACCATAGTAGACTTGCAAAGAAATATATAATGGCATAAACATTGTATTGCGTGGACGACAACCAAAGATAACTTTTCAATGTGAGAATAATTAATCTCAACATCGACTGAATTTCAACTAAGATAGTAGATGATGTGCTCTCAGAGCTCATCATCCTCCTGAACCAAAACCATACCAATTGTCTCCTCGAACGTGGTGATATAAAGCAAGTAATCCCTACTGTAGTTAGGATACTTCTGCAGAGGCGACGATACCAAGGCTTTCTTCAAAGCATCGAAGGAATCCTTGGCTCCCTCATCCCAGATAAAAGGGGTGTCCTTCTTCAAAATATGCATGAAACCCTTGGTGATATTGGCATAGTTTACTATAAACCGATGTAAAAATTTATCTTTCCCTTGTAAACCTTGAAGTTGTCTAATAGTGCGTGGGGAAGGCAGGGGAAGTATTGCCTCAACCTTTAACGGCTCTACCATGATCCCTATCTCGGAAAATAGAAATCCCAAAAGATGACCAAACCTAATGAAAAAGATGCACTTATGAGTGTTCAACCAGATTATATAGTAATGACATATTTTAGAAACAAGTTGAAGGTGTGTAGAGTGATCCTCTCTGTTACGAGAGTGAGTAGAAAGATCGTCAAGGTAAGCTTCGAATATATGCTTAAGATCGTGGAAAGTGAAGGTAATAACACGTTGGAAGGTTGCTCCAGTGTTTTTAAGGCTGAAAGGAATCTTATGGTATGTGAAAGTACCCCAAGGAAAAATGAATGTCATCTTGTGTTGATCCTCATGTTTAATTTGAATTTGGTTATACCCTGAAAATCTGTCCATGAAAGAAAACACTTCTCTTCCCACACACTAGTCGAGAATCTAATCGATGAAAGGTGTCGGGAAGTTTTCTTTAGGGTAGGCCTTGTTCAGGTCATGAAATTCCATGCATACATGGATGGTTTCTTTCTTCTTATTCACAATAACAAGATTGGATACCCATTCAGTCAAAGGAACCGGGTAGATGAAGCAAACATTAAGAAGTTTTTCTACCTCTACCTTAATAGCAGGGGCCTTCCGGGGATTAACAACTCTAATATGTTGTCGAACAGGTTTAGCATCCGAATACGTTCTAATATCATGCTAAAAAATACGAGGGTCGATTCCTACCATCTCTTCATGTGACCAAGCAAACACATCTCAAAATTCCTTGAATATTTCGGTGTAGATCAAGATTTCTTCTGGCGAACAATTTGCACTGATATGTACATTTTCAATATTGCCAGGGGTATGGGAGATATCGATCATGATGGTAGGAGAAATACTGGACATATTTACTTCGGCATAAATTTCGTGCATATCAAGTGGAACTACAGCGTGACCGACTATCTCACTCAAATTAGATCGAAAGTCATCTTGTTCGATTCTTTCAATATCTTTGAGAAAATAAGAGCGATGATACATATCATCCCAAGGTTTGTTAGAACCATTCATGGCTTTGATGATAGCTTCTTCTGAGGTAAAAGTCTCATCGAGGTATTCATGTGAACAAGACAACGAAGCGGCCCACATGGGCTTAAGAACATGATCCTCTTCGTCCGTCGATGAGGTAACAGGATCAAGATTGGCAGAAGATTCAAGAACATATTAATACACAATATCCATTGATGATAGTGGCATGGCCATTCCATCATGCAACTTACCTTTACAAGATGAAGTCAAGGAAGGTAGGGTCCAAGGATCGCTAAAATAGTAAGTGCGGAAAGAGATGGACCTCTCTAACAAAATGGGCCTACTGGACATGGCGTAAACATGGTGAATCGGTGCCATGAATTCGAAAGTGCCCATAAGGGAAGAATACATTCCAACACCAATATTATCAATTTCTAGCTGAGAATTGTCGATCACGAGGATCAACGGCCCAAAATATGAACTGGGACTAGCATACGCAAAGGATAATTGGTAGATCTTCATGATCTTCCCATCATGAGGAAAACAAAGAGTATAGAAGACAGACGATACAACAACAGTCATAGCATAGGTCCAATTGCGTCCTAGTAACAAGTTATAATCAAGAGGTGAATCAACTACCTCAACCTCCACCTCTACCGTCTTCCCACCCAACTGAACCAAAAATGTAGGAAGAATACCGTGAGGGTGGAAGGAATGATCATCAAAATCAGTCAACATGTTCAACAATTTAGAAAGAGTCGGAGAACTGAGAGCTTTCCAACAAACCAGGGACATCACACATGTAGCAGTGCCTTCATCACAAACCACACGTTTGATGGTATACTTTGAGTACCCCATGTGGATTTGGAATGCCACATGGTAAGTCAAGCGAGGCTTCACATCTGTGATGTCAAAATTGATAACTTTTGAGCCACTAGGTTCTAGAGCTCCTAACATAGATAGTAAGGCATTCCTCTATGAAGGACACATTTGAATTACCTCCAAAGCTGACATCACACAAGGGGTTTGACCTAGGTCCTCAACAATAGAGTAACTCTGGGAGGCTCTAGCATTTGGATTGTGGGTAGAGCGCTTGGGTACTCCTTTCGGAATACGAGGTGGTGGCTATGGATTTTTTATCTGTAAATTCGTCTCTGGAGGAGGAGGAGGAGATTCTAGACTAGGTATAGCCTGTGAAGAACTATAATCTAGAGATCGAGTGGCTACATGAACTTGGCATCGACCATATTGATACAAAAATGGTCGTCGTCTTGCAACGATGGGTTTTGACTCCCACCAGTCGCATTTCTGGCATTTGAGGAGCTCGAGGCCATGTGATGGTTATGTGGGAAAGGATTCGTCGGCACGACGAGCAATAGATATAATAGCTTTGCAGCTTCTGCAATTTTAGGGCATAAATGAGTAAGGTGATTATTTGTACAAAGCTTACAGAAAAATTTCACCTTATGCCTTTCTTTCTTTCCCTCTCCAGCATTATTATTCGTCTTCTCATTATTACCATTATCCTTGGGTTTATTATTATTTTTCCCACCCTTACGATTATTATTACATCCTTTCTTCTTATTCCTGCCTGGTTTTTGGTTACCATTTGGTCTGGTCGACGATTGCATGGATTGTACATCCGGCGACTGAGTGGTATTGGAAGACACAAACGAAGATGTCCCTCCTGCAGACTAGTTTAGAGACACCTCTTTCAAATTGCTTGTCACCGAGTCTGTAGATTTTACATTGTTAGAGCCTCCAATGTCGTCGGCATGAGGTCTTGGATTTTTTCTAGGGTCATAGGTTGATCGCGATGCATCCAAAAGAATGTGGTATAACATCCCAGACTAAGTGTATATAATATCTAACTGTTGGGCTTTGAATATCACTTCTTCCTCAGTGGTAACCCCGTATGTAGAAACATCCTTCAACATAGCTGGTTGCAAATACTTAAGGAACCATTCTAAAAGAAAGGCTGGGGGTATGGAGGTAGTAATAAACCTCGTCCGTCTACGCCTCTCCTGGATATGATCTGAGATATGAGTGGCTTTGTCCTGGAAAAAAGTCGACAAAAGTTCTAGGCCAACATCGTAACGAACCAACAATGGAAGTGGTTAAGGAAGACCAACACCATCTGACTAAAAGTCCCATATTCCCCCCTAGGTAGATAGATATACCATTTCACAATGACCCCAATGAGGGTGCGTTGAAATAATCTTAATCAAATGAAATATTCATTAAGGGAATTCGAGGAGCACCATAGGTGAAAGGTAGTAACATGATCACTAGGATCCTCACCATTCTTACCTTCGAGATTTAGAATTTCTGAAGGAAGCTTGGTGGGGATAGGGGGCCCATGTAGGATCATGAGACATAGGGTCATTCATCAACTTAGACAAGTCTAGAAGAGTAAGCATGTACAGAAAAGGGAGACGGGGTTGTGACATCTGGCCCCAAGCTCCCTGGAAATATTGTGTTTGAGGAACTGCAGTCCAGCCAGGGTTCTAGTGAGCACCATGGCCCTGCCCAAGATTGTAAGACCCTCCTCCAATATGATTCATAAAAGGTTGCTTGGGAATCATTCTAGTAGGAATGTTATGATGGGCATTATAAAAAATTCCCCCAACCAAAGTGGATCCGGGTTAGGGGTTACCCAAAGTGTGAAACTGACCTCCTCCAGGTGTGAATCTGGAGTATAGAGGTGGATTTGTCATGCCAAACGTGTTGATCAGAATCGACACTGAGGAGGTAAGGGTATAGGATGGAACTTGAGAAGAATATTGTCTACCAGGTTGGTTGCTCCACCCAGAAGCAAGAGGATTAGACCCGGGGTTAAAAAAGGGAATACCTCCCACATTAGGAGTCATTTGAGGGATCCGAGAGCCACCAAATGAGAATGGATTATAAGGAGGTGTACTGACCCCAAGTCCATTGCTATCATTAGGGCCAAAAATTTGGATGGCATTCGAAAACTATGAAGTAAAACTCGACATACCATAGGAAAAAGGAATAGGGGCCATAGGGATGGATTGAACATTATAGCCCGATGAGTGACCAAGAGACCCAAATGGGTTTGAAGCAAGAGATTGAGAATTCACTATAGGATGGACCGTAGTAATGATAGGTGCCTTCGACACTACAACCATTGTGGTTGTAGGATTTGAAGGGGTACCATTAACTATAGTAGGTGTGGGAGTCAAAGGGCTCCCAGTGTTTTGATGACTCAGTTCAGTACTCATCCTTATAGAATCACAAGTTTGAACAATGGAGGTGTGTGTACCACATCTAATAACTCTACACCTTTTAGAAGGAAAAGACTCGAAATTTGGTGGTAACTGTAATAAGCGACGGGACCGGTGGGGATGCTGGACCAACTCCATGATGACTTATAACTCTAAATACAAAAAAAATAAATCCTAGGTCCAACTAGAAATCAAAGAGCACACCAAAAATCAAACGACCAATATGCATGCAAATGAGGTAAAGTGGCTGAAAGTGGCCTCACTCCCTAAAGAAGGTATGTCTAACCTAAGAGGGACCTGAGACTCCCTGCTAAAGATAGAAGGTAACATAATTAGTTATAAGGGCCCTCGTGGGCTTAACAACCAGTCGATCAGATCCCCCCGGAGAGGTAATCCTCCATAAAGGTTGTGTGTTGTCCGACCCTTATTTGACCCAGGGTATTGTTGGTCACTATAATTGCTTAATTAATTTTAAACAACCAGTGAAACATAAATTATCAACCCAGGGAAGTCTTTTGTTTCAAAGATAGCCATGCACAGTATATGCTCAATCCCAAAAGCAACTTAGTGTTGTAGTAAAGAAATCTATACTAACT
>SNQJ01S0027062.1:168681-185696 GCA_010110895.2 Picea sitchensis | reverse complement strand
ACCTGGGGTAAGTAAACTTAGAGTTGTAGCAAAATATATGCCAAAGGTAGAAGGGTTGGTAGGACAAAAGTCTAACTAAGGAAGGTAGCTATCTAAGGCTAATCTACTCAAGAAAAGCTATCTAATGAGAAAACCCTACTAAGCAACTTTAAACTATGTAACCTAAGCACTTTTGGGCCAAGGATTGATGGATAGTTATAAGAAAACAAGTGAAACCCCTACTTGAAGCAAACTAGTTCAACAATAAGCAATAAGCAACTATTTAAGCATAACAATAAGTAAATAACCAAACAAAACTATTTTAACTTGCCAACCTACATTCAATGAGAAACTACCCTATGAAAGCAAGTAAATAAACAAGCAAGCAACTATTCTACTAAAGAAAGAAAACAAGGAAGCAAAGACAACTAACTAACCTATCAAAGCAAATAGAGAAGTAAGAAAAACAACTAGCTAACCTATTAAAGCAAATAGACAACTAACTAGTCTAAGATAACTTCTACTGCAAGTAATCGAATTAAAACTTCTCATTGAACAACTATCTAGCCTAAGAGGCAAGTGGACTATATTCTTAATTCAAAACTATTTCTAATTCATGAAAGGAAATCTATTTAATTGAAAGCAAGAAGAACTAACAACTAATCTTTAATCTATGATAAGCAAATTGTTATCTAACCTATCAAAGCATAAGATTATCTACCCTACATCAGCAATAAAACTATCTTCTAAGCTATGAAAGCAAGAAACTATATCTTATGATCTATAAAAGCAGGAAACTAGATCTTTTAACCCATGAAAGCAAGAAAACTATCCTTTAACCTATGAAAATAGGAAAATTGTCTTTTAACCTATGAAAACTCAAATATAGTGTTGGTGGTTGTGTGAATGTCTCTGATTTCATATGATATCTCGATGGAACTTGACAACAAATGATAATTCAAGTGGTATAAGTTCAACACTAATCTTAATAGCAAAGTGAAAGGTATGGATTAAACAATCCAACGAGAATTTAGCCATGACAAAAACAATCATCAATTACCCTGCATATTCATTTATTAACCATCAACAATATAACGAGATCATAATTGTACTTCTACACTATGTAATCAAAATCCATACTTGTTATTGGGAAAAATACCCTACGGACTAGCAAACTAGGGTCAGACTTGCATGTAGATTTTGACCGTAAAGAAATGACTTTCTAACCTACCACCCAAAACTTAAACCCCTCTTTCACGATACATGCATGGAAAGGAACTACTAACCTTNTGCAAGAAAGAAAGTGCTTAAAAACATGAATTAAAGCATGATGCATAAAATGTAAACTAACGAATACATTAACTAACAACTAGTTAAGCAAGATCTATATAAAAATGTAATAAACAATCTATAATTAAAAATTGAAACTAATCCTATCCATCCATCAAATCCTTGTTAAAGAAGACATGCAATAAAACTTTGTTCTATTCTATTTCAAACTCTGTTTTAAATTTAATTCTAAAAGCATAAATAAGACACGATCTAATATCTAATTGCACATGGGGTTAGTCTATGAATTTTCAAATTCATTCCTAACTACAAGATCAATGCATACTAATACAAGTCTTCATACTAACCTGCAAAAGAGAGTTAAAGTGATTAAACTACCACAACAAATTAATTGACAAAGGAAAAATAGCAATGCATGTACAAGAAATAAAAAAGAGGCATCTAAACTATAAAATACATGAACAACTTAAAGAACAATTACCAAACTGATGGTGCCCCCCCAGAAAGTCGTGGTCACTTTTTAAAGGCACACCACGAACTCAGCATATCGATTTCACCATTAAAACTAAAAAACATAGTTTCTATATAATCTGGCAATGAAAAATGGAAAAAACAGAGTAAAATCGTGTTTGTCTCCAATACACTAGTTCTTCTACAGCTTAACTTCTATCTGACCACCACAGTGGTATTTATAATATTTACAGACCAAGTGGTCGACCACATGAGGGTCGAACCACTTCTAAAATTGGAAAATTACATTAATGGTGCCCTAACTGCTGAAATAGAGCAAGCCAATAATCGCCCTGCTTAACAACTTAAACTAATTTCTCAAGAGTTCAGTAGCTCTAGGGGGAAAGCACGAGGAAAACCCATGTTCCTGATTCGCCCACCACTGGCCGCCAATACCATAACCGCCAAATCGCCCACCGTTTTTGTGCAAGACACAGTTCTGGACGAAGTGTCGGACCGGGTACCAGATCGAGTACTGGAAGGAGTGCCAGATTGAGTGTCGGAAGCAGAACGTGATGCGTTTTTGCCCTGTAACACAAAAAAACGTGAATTAGATCCTTGAAAACATAAAAACGTGATGAATTATACTCAATATCAACATTAAACATGAATCATACATACCTGGTGTAGATCATATCGTTTTAGCACAAAATTCTTCAAAAAGCTTCTCCAAAACATGAAAAACACATATGTACATTCGGCAAAAGTGTCTAATAACTGTCATAAAATTGATCATATCTCGAGCCCAACATGATGCCAATGTTGTAATATTCTATATTACATAGGAATTCAAGGAGAGACTACATTAGGGAAATGATGCAGGAGAATCACCATCAACAATTAAAGAGGCTGACTAGAGGACAACTTAGTACCCAACATACCAATTTTAATTTTTTTTTATGTTTGAGGAGAGCGTGTCATTATGTTTTGAAAGGATTGTAAATTAACTATTTTAAATAATTTGAGGCAAGAGCCATCGCATAATGTCGTTGAATATTGTAATCATCTTAATTATCTGTAGTGTTGTACAAATTTTGAACATCATCTCATATGTGAATGTAATGGCCATTTATTGTAATATGCCTTAGTAGATAGGTGTTTTAAATTATGATAGGATAGCACTAAGATAGTCGGTAGGAAGGCTCGAGAATCCTCTCTGTGTATACATATATGTAATCGATGCCCAAGTGAGCCTCCTGAAGTTTATTGTGAGTTATGTTGTAGAGAGATGTAGAGATTTTTATGAGTCTCCGAGGAGCATATTTGAGGTGAGAATCTCCCATGGATTAACAAGTTTTTACAAAAAAAGCATCAGGAATTTCAGTGGCATTTGTGCACCCATATTGGACACTATAAAGAAAAAACACAAATCTTTTAATTGGACAACATAAGCTAAAAAATACTTCAGAGTATTAAAGGAGAAGATCACATAACGATTGATTCTGGTTCTACCATATTTCATGAAGATATTTCAGGTAAGATGTGATGCAAGTGGAGTAGCTATTGGTGTAGTCTTGAGCCAAGAAAATAAGCCTGTTGCTTATTTCAGTGAGAATTTGAATGACACTAAGAGAAAGTATTCCACATATGATAAGGAGTTTTATGTTGTAATACAAGCTTTGAAAAAATGGAGGCACTACCTTGTTCCAAAGGAGTTTGTCTTTTACAGTGACAATCAAGATTTACAATTCATAACTAGACATGAGAAATTGAACCAAAGACATGCTAAATGGGTAGAATTCATGCAAAATTTCACTTTTTTTATTAAACACATTAGTGGTAGTGCTAACAAAGTTGTTGATGCTTTGAGAAATAGATGTTTGATTATGCAGGAATTTCAAGTGGAGACCTTAGGGTTTGAACACCTTAAGGAAATGTATCATGAATATCCATACTTTAAAGAGGCTTATGAAGCATGTGAGAATCCTTTGATGAGGGAAAAAAGTCAGTGGATAGAGCATTTAATCCAAGATGGACTTTTGTTCAAAGGAATCAAAATTTGTATTCTGAAATGCTCAATGAGAGACAACCTGTTGAAAGAAACACACAGTGGAGGATTGGATGGAAATTTCGGCCATGATAAGACTTATGAACAACTAATTTCTTTGTACCATTGGCCAAGTATGAGATCCGATGTGAGGAAATTTGTGGACAGATGTAGAGTCTACCAATATGAAAACGGAAAACAACAAAACACTGGTTTGTATCAGCCATTTCCTATTCCAAACAGGTTGTGGGATGCCATAAGCATGGATTTTGTGTTGGGATTTCCAAGAACCCATAGGGGGAGTGATTCCATATTTGTAGTAGTTGACAGATTTTAAAAAATGGCACACTTCATACCATGCCAGAAAACCAGTGATGCTACTCACATAGCTAAATTATTTTTGAAGGAGGTTGTGAGAATAAATGGCTTTCCCAGAAGTATAGTCTCAGAAAGAGATACCAAGTTCGTGGGACACTTTTGGAGAACCCTATGGAAAAGTTTGGGGACAAATATGTCCTTAAGTTCATCATACCACCCTCAGAAAGATAGACAGGATGAAGTAGTAAATCAAAGTTTAGGGAATTTTTTGAGAAGTTTGTTCACCGGAAATCATAGTCACTGGGATCAAATTTTTCCCCAGGCAGATTTTGCTTATAATGATTCTCTGAACTGAAGAACTGGAGAAATTTGTTTCAAATAGTGTATGGAATGCATCTGAGAGGAATTTCGGAGTTGAGAGATTTGAGAAATGATGAGTTTTAAAGTGAAGGAGTAGAATACTTTGTTTTAGAGATGCAGAAGCTTCATGATCAAATAAAGGGACAACTACATGATAGAATTCAGAAGTATAAGAGTCGAGTTGATCAGAAAAGGAGAGAGGTTCATTTCGATGTTGGAGATCAAGTTTTAGCACACCTAAGGAAAGAAAGGTTCCCAAGGGGAACATATGACAAATTAAAGATGAAAAAAATAGGACCATGTAAAATCCTTAGAAAGTTTGATGCCAATGCTTATGAAATCAAGCTTCCAGAAGATGTGGGAATATGACCCATATTCAATTTTGATGACTTGTACCCTTAAATGTTGAATGATATAGAGGGGATACATGATCAGAAGGATATCCAGTGGGAAAATTAGATGCCCACAACATAAAATCCACAAATGGAGAAAATTATGGATCAGAGGATTGGTAAGAAGACCAGGAGAAAGACTTATTTTGAGTCCCTGGTGAAGTGGAAAAATTACCCAGCAGAGGATGCTAGTTGGGTAATTGAACCTGATAGTCAGAAGCATGGAAAAAAAATGCAGGAGCTCATGGAAAATATCCCATGAATATTTTTGTCGAGAGGAGTATGATGCAGGAGCATCGCCATCAACAATTAAAGAGGCCGAGTGGAGGACAACTCAACACCCAACACACCAATTTTAAATTGTTTTTATTTCTGAGGAGAGTGTGTCATTCTGTTTTGAAAGGATTGTAAATTAAATATTTTAAATAATTTGAGGCAAGAGCCATCACATAATGTCGTCGAAGATTGTAATCATCTTAATTATTTGTAGTGTTGTACAAATTGTGAACATCATCTCATATGTGAATGTAATGGAAATTTATTGTAATAGGCCTTAGTAGATAGGTGTTTTAAATTATGATAGGATAACACTAATATAGTCGGCAGGAAGGCTTGAGAATCCTCTCCGTGTATACATATATGTAATCGATGCCCAAGTGAGCCTGCTAAATTTTATTGTGAGTTCTGTTGTAGAGAGATGTAGATATTTGTATGAGTCCATGTACATACTTTGTTGAAGGAATACAAATAGAGAGGTTTGATTCCAAATGTATGGTGTTCTCTATTTCTCAGTTCATTGAGTACATGTGGTGTTTCTTTCAGTTTATTATTTTTTTATGCGTTTTACGTACCTGAGTATGATTTTCATAGTTAGATGTGTGAACTGTTAATGTTGGTATAATTTTCAATTGTTTCTCTTCTGAGACTTCTGATGCAAGGAGTGCATATTTTCTGCAAGATGTGCGAAGGCCGAGTCAAAATTGACTCAGAAACTCAGAAGAGGTAGCGTGAAACTTTGTAGAGGAAGTGCAAGGAGTGCACAGTTTCTTAATGGAGAGAAAAGTCTGGAGAAGACCCATGCAAGGAGTGCGTCGAACCAACACTTTGTCTAAGTGTTGAGGAAGTCTTAGAGGATACAAGCGGAAGGAGTGCGTAAGGATATTTTCACAAAATTATCTAAGTCTGAAACTTGTTAGAAGTTCCAAGGATGCAAGGAGTGTGTCAGAGGCCTAAGAACCTCGGGGGGACAAATCTCAGAAGAGATAGTGAGTACAAGTGTTGTGAGGAGGGGACTTAGAGGGTTTCTTTTCTAAGCCCGAATGGTTTGAAGTGTCCATAAGAGGCATATGAGGATTGAATCACCTCGAGTAAAAAAATTCAGGAGGGAAAATGTCATATATTTTTCAAAGGAAGGAGTCCTTTTGAGTTTTACAAGTCAACGGACAATATTATCTCGGGAGGAGGCAGAATCATTCACATCCATTAAAACTAGAGAATTCACATAGATGTTATCCCTTGGGAGTCCTTTGGACTCCACGTATTCGATGAATTTTACATTTGGATCACAAAAGGAGCATGGACTGCCGAAGGCCTGAGCTCACCTCGGTCGTCCATAGCTGAGAACATGCATCACCAGATCCTAAGATCCAAAGGTCTAGCACTATGGGGGAATCATGAAGTAAATATTTTTGGTGTGGAGATTCCCAAAGGCCTGAAGGCCAGAGTGAGTCTTGGTCGTTGATCAATGAAGGGACATGTGGAGGGCAGATATTACCTTCGCTAGTTCGACATTTAGGGGTTGTGAATAGTTGTAGCTTGAAATCCCCCAGACTCTCGAAGTTTGAAGTAGATCTGGGTCGCTCGCTTGTCGAAGCCCGAGAGTCTTTGATCTATCACTGACATTTGTTTGTCGGTCCATTACTCCAGAATATTTGAGGGGAGGTGATTTGAAAACTCCCAAAGCCTGGATAGTCAAAGACTTTAACAATCGTAGATCTTAGTGGAGATCTAAATCTGTTGATCCTTGTTGTGGTTTGATGCTCCCTCACTTCGGTGTTTGGAAGGTTTGGAGCCCTGTTCTGTTGGGACTCCCAAATCACGATATCTCTAAAGTGCTAAATTCTTCAAAGTTTGGATAATTATCCCACGTTTGTAATCCAGGGTCACGTGGACTTCTCCCTTGACTTGTCAAATCCTGATGAAAGGTAATCCAGGGCCGAAAACAGAGGGAAAAGGCATGCAGAAGTGAAATTAAAGGTTCAGTAAGAGCCTACAAGTTGATCCAGCTCTGAAATTGGATGCTACTTAGACCAGGAGGTCGCGTAGGCTCCAGGAGTGGGAGGGGGTATACATCAGGAAAACACATCAAGAACACACACACGTACTCAAGAAGAGAGAGATTCATGGGAAGGTTAACCAACTAAGTTCTTATTCCATCTTTATGAGTATTTATACAATAGGGAAATGGTTGGAGTGGTTGTACCTACTCCAACTAATCATTCGTTAGGTCAAATTTTTCCTTTACTTGCATTTACTTGTTTTATTACATGTATTCATACATTCTTATGCTAATGTCTAATGTATGATGGCTTATTACAAGGGCCTAAAAGAGCTCTCAACACTCAACATGTTACCAATGTGTTTTTCTCATAATTTCTCTACATAGATAATAATAACCTTATGTTGTGTTAACAACTATGGTGTGTCTCCTTAATCATTTTTACATCACATACAATTTCTAGGTACTTTAGAGGCTCTAAATCCTTTAGTGACCAGTGCAAGGGTTGGACGAAAGATTATCATTTCAAAAAAAAAAAATATTGTTATTGCCAAATACATTAGATTAAGGGTTAATTTTGACTTGGATATACCTTAGATTAAAGGATAATTTTGACTTGGATATACATTAAATTTGGTCATATATATTATATTAAGGGTTAAATTTTACTTATATATACGTTAGATTTGGTTGTGTGGTTAAAGTGGATAGTGCTAATGATTATGGTTTGTGGCTAAGGGGAATTAGGTCGATGGCCCAAAAAGTTGTTTTTTTATTTTATTTTATTTTTCAATAAAACGATTTTGATAATGTAAATGTGGTTTAAAAATGGTGAATAACTTTGATTAATACGAGGATGAACCTTCACATTGTTTTTGGTATGATAGTAAATGATAATAATAAGGGGCTCACCTTGGTGTTTTAGTGTGTGTGTGTGTGTCTATTTCAAATAGTGTGTGATATGGAAAGGCCAAAGGGATAGTGAGGGTCCTCATTCATAATAAACACTAAGGGAAAATGGGAGCATGATAAGGATAATATCATTAAAAAATCATGATAAAATTATTTTTTCAAGGTATAAGTGTTGGTAGGCCATTTTGGGGAAAACACGGTAATTAATGAAGGCAGTTAGGTAATGGACCAAACAAGGAGCGTGCACCGAAAAACATGGAAAAGCAATGCCAAGAAACTAGGAAAGTCAAATAAAGGAATAAATAGGTGGATCAAAGAGGAAAATAGTTGGATTTTGGACCAACCGTGATCATGGAGTTAGAAAGTGGAAAAGTATAATGCACCTAGGCTTAGTGGGTTAGGGTTTTGGTCAATTTTGTAACGGGTAATTAACCCCTTTTGAAATATAAATACATTGTTGGGAGATAGTAGTGAGACACATATGAGGATATGAATAGAGAGATGAAGGTATGTTAGATCAAGAATTATAATCGAGGGTAAGGTTGTCGGTAATGAGTTGTGGATCTTATTGCGATCTTGTCAGCCTCAAATGTAATGCGCGCAATGTTGTGACCTTGATGTAGAATAATAAAAGATCCATGAAATCCAAATATCTGTGGACGTAGCCCAGGGGGGGTCAACCACAGTAAATTTTGTGTCTATGTGTGGAATTATTATGTTATTTATTGCACATGTTTAGTTATGATGAGTGAATTAACCTGTCAGTAGTAAAATGCAGCGCACAATAGAGTAACCAGGATAATTACTGCAGAATAAACCCTAAATGAATGCAACTGATTACTAAGTGGTAGATATAAGATATAATGACGTGTTGATGTAATAGAATAATAAATATGATGTGTTTTGAGGTAGAAATAATGTCCCTTATCCCCACAAAAGTATCCCTTCCAAGACTGCAGACATTTGGGTCCTGCAGTCACCCAAAAACCATCTTAGGTGAGACTGCATTGTACACTTTGTGCACAGTGTTTCCTTATGGTATTGAGTAGGGTCGATGGTTTGTAGGGTTTTGTTGGAAACCTAAAGTAGAACCCGATTCATCCCAAAAATCTCCAACAAATGGTTTCATTGTCGGTTGGAACCTAGAAGAACATATTGGAAGGGACTTACTGAGAAGAAAAATGAAGAGAATGGAGTATTAGAAGGGGATATTCAGAACATGGAACCAAACTGAACAGGATATTAAACAATGGATGAAAAACAAAGAGCTTGAATTTCCACAGAAAGACAATAGAAACTCTAAGTATACACCATGCCAATATTTGGAGAGGTACATATTCACTGATATTCATGAAACATTTTTCTGTGAATTTCCACATTTGCTACAGGAGTGGATACTGAGTTAAAATACACTCACCCAACTAACTGGATAAGATCAGTGGAATGGACTACTAAAAATATTTCTCATTTGCAAAAATCCAACAACAAATTCATGCGCGCATTCAATTTCTGGATAGACAACATTATTGTAGGATTCATTACCGAGTTTGCAGTCGATACTGCAAAATCATACACTATTGTAGAGCATGATTTTTTGAAGGGTCCAATAGGAAGGTATATTATATCACTCTATACATCAATCAATATTTTCTTGCATGATAAATTTGTGATGACAATGGAGTCTGACAACTAAATAACTCTGTGCGCATGGGGAGATTGGGGGAAACGCTAAGGACTATATAAGACATGGAGAGGGATATAGATAGAGGTAAGAAGAGGAAAATGATGGACCCCATTATGATGGATGAAGAACATATCAAGGAAATAATGGACAAAGAGAGAACGACGTGCAGCAGAAGACCCTACCAATATAAGATTAATAGGAAAAAAAGAGCAATAGCTGAAAGGGAAGGATTGGAAAGTGATGAAGAAGAGGTAGAGTATATCTATGCTACAAAGTAGATTGAGAAATTTTTTTGCGCCACATATGAAAGAAAAACCAGAGGTCAGGGGTCCAACACAAAAGAAGGTACTCTAATCCAAATCTAAATTAGTGTGAAACCCACGACCCCATGTGTGACTAAAACATCAGGAAATAAATAATATTTTATACAACCAATAATTAGTGGTAGAAGGAGTCCAATAGATCAAGGGACTAATGGAAATTCAAGTGGAAGTACGAGTTCAAGTATAATTATTCAGTTATCTACATTGCGTAGAGGTAGTACCACAAATTTTACAATGGCAGGAACAAATCTAACCATTCGGTTACTAGAATTTCATGGAGAAGGGTCAGGGGACCCAAAGAAACATCTATTTATTTGTGAACAGATTTGGGAATCTAAAAATATCACGGATGAAGAAAGAAAAGTGGCTCAGTTCACAATAAAATTTAAAAATTGCACACTACACTACTTTATGAGCCTAACAGTGAACGATCCACAAGGAGCACCTACAACTATTGCATATGTAAAGAAGGCACTAATAAATGAATTCCAACGACCAAGTTCAGAATATCAATATATGAATGAGATGATAGAAATCAAACAGAAACTAGGACAGTCAGTTTGGGAAATCGATCAGAAGTTCAATCGATTGAAAGGTAAGTTGAAATATCCCATAATAGACATGCAACCTAGGAAACTATTCATAAACTCTTTATTTACACATTTTAAATACCCATTGAGACAACATAAGTTCCAGAATCAGGCCGAGGCTCTAAAAGAAGCCTTACAAATGGAAGAGAATCACTATAAACATACAGATCTAGCTATAGAAGAGTTGAGAGAGGATGTTAATAATATGACATTTAAGTTGAATCAGAACAAAGGCATGGAAAAGAGGGAATTTGTTTGGTGTACCTTATGCAGAACATAAGGATACCAAAAAAATGAGTGCCCAACATTTGCGTAGTATTTGGGAGCATGGCTTCCGAATCCCTTACCCACATGAGGATTATGGTGTGAAATATGTAAAACACCTGGACATGATTCCTATCATTGTCCAATGATGCAAAAATACCAAACAATGCCTAAAAGTACATTCTGCAATTTCTGCAAGTCTGTAGGACTTGAGGATTAGGATTGTCGAACCATGGAACTTATGAAGGAAAGGAACTCATATTCTTATAGGATGAAAGTTGAACTAATGACAGGACAACCTGCACAACAATATAATAATGTGTAATAGTTTATTGCACCACCACAATATAATAAAGTACCACAGTATAATACATCGTGCGTAGACAATCAAGAAAGCAAAGGAGGATTCAGAGGATGAGGACGTAGAAGTGGAGGATTTGGAAGAGGCAGAGGACAAGTAACCTACCACAATTTCCATCAACTTGGAACTTATTCAAGGGATTGTCCACAACCACCAACAACATGCATGTATTATCGTGCAACATATCATACTATATAATACTTTCCTATACTTCTGACAAAAATACAGGACAAAGGGAATCAAAATAACCAAAGTGTTCAATGGATTACTGTGGAAAATAGAGATGAGGGGAAAAATATTAATGTAGTTACTTGAGGTGGAACCAAAAAATGAGAAAATGCAGTAAATCATAATCAAAACCAACACCATTGGGTTAGAAAAAATACAACACCTCAACAACATTTTGATGTGCGCAAGGAAAAATAAACATTCAAGTAGACAAAACAAGAAATTTTGTAGGAGAATATTCCTTCTACTTCAAATGCACATCCAGGATATCATGGGATAATATATGATATGCCTCACCCATATAATCATACCAATAGAGGTCAGCCTTCAGAAAAGGTAAGTAATCTAAGAAACTTTATGGTGTCTTTCTTGAATTTATTGAATGATCAAACATCTATAAAAGTATTACAAAGTTTGTTAGAAAAATGAAATCTTGAAGAAGAGATAAAAATAGAACAAAATACAGTAAATTGTGTCCGAAGGAAGACAAGAAAAAATAAAGAGTTATGACTAAACGAAAATATTGGAGACTTTAACATGGGTGAAATCATATTATATTTGGGATTTGAGGTAAATTTTCTTCCTAAGAAAACATGGGAATGCATGGGGGAACCTACACTAGGCTATTCACCTATTCACTTGAAACTAGTAAACCAACATAGGGTAATACCAATTGGTCGACTAAAAGGCATACCATTGGATTTAGATGGTTTGTTCACTATCACATATTTTGAGTTAATTGATATAGTGGATAATACTACACCTTATCCATCATTATTGGGACTGGATTGGACATTTGACAATCAAGCCATCATCAACTTGAAGACCCAGAAAATAATTTTTGAATTAGGAGATTATAGAGTCGTATAACCATTAGATCCTTAAGAAGGTGGAAGATATGTTGAACCAACGACATCGAACTTTATCACAGAAGAAATAAAATAGTTCTATAGAGATATCACATGCGAGGAATATTACATTAACCCAACAAAAGATGACATGCTTAGCTAGAGAAGCATCATTTCTTGTGCCTTAGATTCTAACATAGGACTGGAGAATTGGAAAAAATGATTACATGAGATATTTACTAGAATATGTGTAAGAATGATGTGTGCACTAAGATAGGTTGGCACAAAGGTAAGATAAACTCCAAGTTTTTATGGTCAAAATGATTTGGAAGAATTTTTAACAAAGTTTGAGTTAGAAGTCATGGAAATTCAAAGGTTATTAGTTTTAGATATTTCCTTGAAAGAAACACATGCATGTTGGTGTGGTACTCACAAAGAAAATATCCATGATTGGTATCAATGCAAAATATTGTTGCACATCAGATTTAGTGTAGAATGGGAGAATAAGCATATGCATAAATATGATGGAAGAGGAAATCCAAAAGAACACATAGACAGATGCATAACCCAATGGAGACTGATACCACCAGAGGAATGATGGGCCACATCACTTCATCCACACATTAGAAGGAATACCAAGAAATTGATATACAAAACTGGAAATACACAGGGGAACTGTAAATTGGACATATTTGCAGCAGAACTTTGTAATCACATTTGCATTTGAACATGAGAATCCAATGATAGATGCAACATTGAAGTTGATAAAAGAAAATATTTTTGAAGAACATGAAGTTGAAATTGTAACATATTATCATAATCAGAATTTACAAATAGTCAGACAGTTGTTACATTGTTACCACGTCGCTGAAGATGACCCGACATAAGAAAACCCGTGCGATATTCAAATAACAAAATTTGAAGGGGAAAGAGAAGTAGAAGTCCCATAGTTACAGTCATAAGAATTTGTTGCACCACTGAAGATAAAGAAAGGAAATATTGAAACATAAGAGAATCCAAAAATTGCAAGTATTGGTGACTATTGGGACAACCAGACAGTGAAAAGAATAACATAACTATTGCACGAATATAGTGATTTGTTTCCAGAAAAGTTTTCATAAATGAAAGGGATAGTAGGAGAACTTGGAGAAATGAAAATTCCTCTGTGAACAGATGCCAAACCAATAAGACAGAGACCCTATAGGATGAATCTATTATATAAACATAAAGTTAAGGCATATATTGACAAAATGTTAGAGGCTGGTATAATACAACATGTTGAAGAATCCGAGTGGATTATCCCTATGGTAGTTCAAGAGAAGAAGCATGGGGGGATAAGGATATGTGTAGACTTGAGGAAGTTGAATGATGATTGTCTGCATGATCCCTTCCCTACTCCATTTACATATGAGGTATTGGAAAATGTAGGAGGACAAGAAACATACTCATTTACTGATGGATTTTCAGGGTATTACCAAATCAGAATAGCACTAAAGGATCATTATAAGACTAAATTTTCCATATAATGGGGGTCATACCAAAACAAAGTGATTCCCTTTGGATTGAAAAATTCCCCTGCTATTTTTTCAAGAGTAGTGGTAGTTTCATTTGAAGTTTTTATACATAATTTTTTGGAGGTTTATCTGGATAATTGGATAATATTTATCTTATTAAAAGATCATGTTGAAGTTTTAAGATTAATGCTAGACAGATGTAAACAATGCCAAATTTATTTGAACATTAAGAAACACATATTCAACGCACCATTTGGAATTCTTCTAGGGAATGTGGTTTGTAAACGGGGTCTATTGGTTGACCCTTCAAATATTGTTGCTATTGTTAATTTACCACCACCTAAGTTAGTGTGCCAATTAAGAGATACACTAGGTCATATAGGTTACTATAGAAAGTTCATAAAGAGCTACACATAGATTATTGTGCCCATGGATAATCTGTTAAAGAAGGATATCGAGTTTCAATGGAATGATGAGTGTCAACAAAGTTTGGACATTTTAAAAGAGAAAATGGTGACAACACCAATTTTGGTGTTTCTAGATTGGTCAAAAGAGTTCCATGTACATGTGGATTCCTCTTCAATAGCACTTGGAGCAGTACTAACACAACCAGGAGAAGGTGACATAGATCACCCAATATAATTTGCAAGTAGGAAACTCTCAGAGTCAGAACATGATTATAATACAACAAATAGAGAAGGTTTGACTATGGTGTATGCATTACAAAAGTCCATACATTATTTATTAGGCCAACATTTTAAATGTTCATATATCACTCTGCTCTCAGATACTTGGTCAACAAGCCAGTTTTTTTGGGGGGGGGAATATGTATATGGTTGTTGTTACTTCAAGAGTTTGATTTTGAAGTAGTAGTGAAACCTGTAAGAATGAATGCACTACTAGATCATCTATCCAGGAATCATAACTAATGGAGAGGAACCAGGAAACTTGGAGGATAATTTTCCTGATGCACAAATATTTTCAATGCATATTTCTGATGAATAATTTTTTGATATCATTGAATTTTTTAGTATAGGATTTTCCCCAAAGGAATACAACACTGTGCAAAAGAAGAATTTGGTGGTTAGAGCTGCAGATTACCAACTTATTGCAGGACACCTGTATAAACTAGGTTGTAGATAATATTATAAGGATATGTGTCATGGAACATGAACGTCCTATCATCTTGGAAGAAGCACATGAAGGAATAGTTGGAGGAAATTATGTAGGAAAAACCACTACATAGAAGATACTACGCACAGGACTATGGTGGTCAATAGTTTCTAAATATGCAAAGGGATATTTTCAGACTTGTGATGCCTGTCATATGGTAGGAAATCCATCTAGGAGGGATGAGATGCCACTAAAACCTCAAGTAACTCTTAACGTGTTTGACAAATGTGAAATAGACTTTATAGGACCAATCAACCCACCATCTAGAAGATTAGGAGCAAGGTACATCATTACAACGACATAATATATAACCAGATGTGATGAAGCAACAATAGTAAAATATTGCAACACACTTTCTGTTTGAAAAAGTAATTAAAAGATTTGGATGCCCTAGAATTCTAATGAGTGATCAAGGAAATAATTTTCTCAATAATACCATTCAGGAAATGAGTGAAGAATTTGATATACACCATCAAAAGAGCACTCCATGCCATCCTCAGGATAATGGAACAATGGAAGCATTTAATAAAATATTGGAGAATTCCCTAACTAAAATTTGCAATGTAATAAGGGATGATTGAGATTTGAAGATACCAACAATATTATGGGCCTCTAGAACCACATGCAAGAAAATCACAGAGAAAACAACTTTCAGATTGGTGTATGGTCAGAAAGAAGTAGTCCCTTTAGAATATTTGATACCTATTCTATGTGTTGTATCCATTACAAACATACCATAAAGAGGCGCATCAAAAAAAATATTATCTCAACTCATGGAACTAGAAGAGGACATGATTATGGTTGGTTTCCATCAGGAAGTATAGAAAGCCAAAAAAACATCTTGGTATGATAGACACATTAAAAAGAAAAAAAATTAAGGAGTGAGATATGGTTCTTCTCTATGACAACAAATACTTACAACACCTAGGAAAATTCAAGATGCATTGGTTGGGGCTATATGAGATAAAATCTATCACAGATGGAGGTGTTGTGCAGTTGCAGGATCTAGCAGACAAAGATATTCAAGGATTGGTTAATGAAAGTCGACTGAAACTATATAGGAGCAGTCTACCTAGTAACCCTTAGTATATGCAGTGCAAAAAATTACAAGTGTACATAGTGTATATAGTAGAAGTTGATTTTTTTTTTTTTGGAAAAATAAGAAAAATACAAAAAGATGCAAAAGATGAATAAGTATTGAACATGCAGTTAGATAATACAACACACAATAGATAAAAATTGGTATGAAAGAACCTAAATACAATGTGCAATATGGAAATGTGACCAGAAAGAAAAAGCAGCGTGCCGATACAAAAATATAGTTGGAAAAACAAAAAATGGTGATCAGAAAATTGTCGCGTGATAGGGAATTTATGGCATGGCCTATAAAAGCAGAATATGCAAACAACAAAGAATCATTGTGAATTTGTGAAAACCAGAGACAAGGGATAAAATCTAGTGCAAGAAGGTGATTCTGTGGTGTTCACTTATGATTCAGAGAAACCCTTTCCAAATTTAGAAAAATGGTTCCCCAGAAGCTTGGAGATCCTAGTTGGGTCACAATGAAAACGTGAAGTGTCGTGAGGTCTGGACCTGACTAGGATCTCCAAGCTAGTTCGAGGTCTTGATGCCATTCCATCCCTAGTAATCGAACCATTTAGTCTGATTTTTGTAGAAGAACAAGACCAACAAAACCTGACAGCAGAAGAAATGGGCATCGCCCCGCAAAGTGAACATCAAAACCCTAACATAAGAAAAAACATGCTAAAAAAAATAGGTTAGGAGAATCACAACCACAAGAACAACTAAATGAGGAATATGATGACCAGACATGATTTGAATAGCCTAGGAAGTAGGAAGAAGAAGTGAAACACCTTGCAACAGAGAAAATGCAAAAATCAGAGGAACAAGTGCAGGTTGAAGAAATTACAAACCAGTAGAACAAAAACAATGAAGAAGATCATGACAATGAGGAAGAGAACCAAGAGGAAATAACAGGGCCAT
>SNQJ01S0027062.1:112383-139588 GCA_010110895.2 Picea sitchensis | reverse complement strand
CTGGCTGGTCATTATCTGTTGTATCGATAATTGTTTCAATTGATTTGATAGTTGATCAGTGGACTTTCCTTGTGTTGAACCAACTATACCTTCGGCATGTGTTCCAGACTTTTGTCAGGCCTTGTCAAGGATGGACCATGGCGCATTTGGAAAAATCTCATAGAGTAAGCCAGACTGAGAGTATATCAGTTCGAGTTGTTTCTCTCTCATTATCACCTCCTCCTATGAAAAAACTCCTGAAGTGGCAACTTCCTTGGATAATTTTGGTACCAAAGACTTCAAGAACCACTCCTACAGAAAATGCAGTGGTACCTGTACCTTGATGAAGCTCTTCCAACATCGCCATTCTTGGCTGTGATCTAAGATATGATTGGCCTTATTCTTCTCAAAGTTGTCCAACAATTCAGTGTCGACATCATATCTTATAGGTAGTTGGAAATGGTTTAGGAAAACCATTTCCAAATCGCTAAAGTAAGAATATCTTGAGCGGTCGAGCTCGATGTACCATTTCACGACACCCTCGATAAGAGTGTGTTTAAAGAGGTGCAAATGTATAGAGTCATCTCGCAACAAGTTGGACGAGAACCATAGGTGGAACATTGTCATGTGATCACTTGGGTCTTCGCCATGATTTCCTTTTAATTTTTGAATATTCGAGGGAAACTTAGTTGGCATGGGGGGCCAACACGGATCATGAAAAATTGGGTCGTTAAGCAACCTTGACAAGTATGGCATATGTAACGTTACCATAAATGATATCTTGGGCTGGGTATTATGTACAGAAAAAAGGAGGCCTTAAGTTTGACTGGCACCAGGTTTCCATGAAAACTTGGGCTGCTGGTCAGGTTTCTGGTAGACACCATGGCATTGACTAGTGTACATAAACTACGCTTGTTGGGATATCATCGGTTGATTCCCATAATTGGATGACGAGGGTTGGGTGGGTATTTATCCCTGGTTGTGTTCCAAATATTTTGGAAGGGGTTTCCTCCTGCCGATCCGATGGGCATAGGTACCGAGTCTTTCTCGGGGTTCCATTGACAATGGAAGGGGTTTCCGCCAGTCGACATCCCTTGGGAGGGACCTGATCCCTGCTAGGGATTCCAAATTCATTGTGAGGAGAAAAATCCCACACTTTCCCCCTGTGTAGGAATAGTAACCTGCACAAGATTTTGTTGTCCAAAACCAGGGTTGCCCTTGGCCGAGATGGAAACTGAAGAAAATGAGTTATTAAAAAATGCGTCGAACAAAGAGAATGACATGGATCCCAATGGCGTGGTATAAGAAGAAGTTCCTAGACTTCCTACTCCAAAAAAGTTGTAGTTCATGTTCGACCCGACGGGTGAATGGAAAGCACCACCAAGCAAGGGGGACAGAGGAGGTATATGACCGCCATATTAAGGGATGACATTATAGGAGGTTGAGGTGCCCCCAATGGACCCTTGCAAGGGAGTGTTTGAGCTCCCTTCTCCTAGACCCATGGTCTGTAAGGTGGAGTAGGTAAGGACATAGTTTGTATCAAAGTCGAGCATCCCATATGAAAATGGAGGGCCCATCACACTCTGCGTAAACAGAGCATTGATCGTTTCCAGTGACGGTATCAGACCACTATCCGAGGTAGAGGGGTTCGAGATCACTATGGTCCAGACCGACGAAGGTGGGTTAGGAGGTGGAATACCCCCTGTGGTGGCAGTTGTTAAGGGAGTGTGAGGAATTTCGGACGAAGTAGCAACATTTGCTTCCATAGCTTCTTGTAATACTATCTGACGCTCGTAAGGTGTTACCCTTGTAGGGACAACTTGTACCAATATTGGCACCAACAAGTCAGTGATCAGAGGGTTAACCAGCTTGAGAGATTCTTCTCCAAGGTCATAAATAGTAGGTTCCTCCAGATTCTAGTAATCTCCTCTCAGAGTCGTCTCGTACACAGTTTCATGCGGTCCGGTCACTTCGAATGACCCTTGTTGTTCAAGTTTTCGCCGTAACGGTGGCAGTCGTGGATCCAATGTAACCAACGACAGGCCTTGAAGCCTTCACGAACAACATAACTCTTTATCTTCCACTTTGTGAAAATATCAATGACATAGTAAGGCTTTAACTAATGTTTAAAACCAAACACACACTAAAAAAAGTCCTATAAGATAAAGCAAGCAAACCATTATTTAATTGGAAGAACAGTTATGCCAGCCAACACTAGAGAAATTTACCAGTGTAAGTGCAACTCGAACATGGAAGCACCCTCTAGGTATACTCTGTGAAGTGTGACCCGAAATCTGCCCTAGGTACTACGTTATACCCCTGTAGTCACCTGTGTAAGTCCCTAGGATATAGTCAACTAAGTTGCCAGCTCATGAACAATCACCAGGCGGGTACAGTTGACAGTCGGGTGGACTGCAATGAGCAGGATAACAAGTCTGAAACCTACCAAGGGTATCGAAAGCAAGTGGTTCAGAACACAACTGAGGATCTCAAACAGATTTGAGGTCCACAAAGCTTCGTAGGAAAATGCGAGCGATAGTATCCCACTACAGATCCTCAATATGCGTTCCCCACTATGTTTAGTCTGACTTTGGAGGGGTTATCTCTGCTTCCTTTCCTCACATGACCTCGTGTTTATCCCCTGTGTTAAAGGGGGGTCCCGAATAACTTTCACATCACTGGACTTTAACACTCCCTAGCTCTAACTTCGATGTTTGTTTAAAATCCTTGAAGAGTTTCCTCTCCAACCATTCAAGGCTCTAACCCTAAACTAGTTGATTGACCCTACACACATAAAAGTATAGTTATTTTTAAATTTAGCGTTCGTTTTAAATGGCTTGTTTTAACTCAAAGGATATGGCAGTGAAACTAGTGATGTGTATGAGAGACTAAAGAGGAGAAAATAAACAAAAATCTAAAAAAAAAATTACTTCTAGAAAAATAAATATTTTCAACTAGCTCTTTGTAACCAACTTTTCATAACTAACTCTTTTCAAGATCTTTAAAAAGAAGACCTAAAATGAAATTTCACTCGACTACGAGTTACTTAAGTTCTAATAAATCAGTAAAGAGCTTAAAAATTGAACTCTTTTTCCTTTCAAGTAAAATAACTAACCCTGAATACTTTACCAAACTTAAGAAATGAAAAATATTTTTCTGTTTTTGGAAATGATTTAAACAGGAAAAACTTGAAATAAAACTTTTTCTCTTTTCTTTAAAGAAAATGAAAGGGGGGAAATAAATACAAGACAAGACTGAAACTAACCTCTGGCCCACTGCGGATCGCAGGGAGTCACTAAAGACACCAAACAGGCTGATCAACAAACTCAAAGACTCGCCTAAAAACCTTTTAGAAGTAAACACAAGAAATATTTAACAATACAAGCAAATTGACATCTAACCCAAGCTATGACTGTAAAAACAGAGACATTGAACTTAGTCAAGAAACCCTGAGAAATAAAACCCCAATCAGGGAAGAGGTTGAATGAATCTTCTTAAAAAATAGTTTCTTGACACAGGTACACTATTGATGCTTAAGAAGCCTGCGTATGTACGCAAGCTGTCTCTAAAGAAGGGCACGTATGTACGCATGTTGACCCACAACAAAGCGCATACACCTCTGTACTTCTTGAAAAAAGAAATAAAACAGAATAACTGGCAGGGAAGGGAGAGTCGGTATGGAACCAATAGGTGACCATACCCCTTAAAAGACTCAACAGACTCAACATAAATTTGAAAGGTGAAAAAACCAATCAAACACCCAAAAAATCCACTAAAACCCTAGAGGCTTCCCCCATTATGGTCACCAGTTTTGCTAGCGGGAAAACCCCCCTTAAGACTACACTAGGGTTTAGAATGTAGGAAGATCACGACCGTCTAAAAGTCAACTACTTTTCTAACTACCCTAAACATACCCTAGACTTATACAAGAAAAGCAAAATGAGAAGGATCAAGTAACTGTACCTCTACTCCACGTCCAGTGATGATCCTCTCGCACTTGATAGTTTTGTTGACTGCAAACCTCCTCCCAAGGCTGGCCTGCATTCAAAGTTAGACAAATAGAAAACTACAAGCATGAAATTCATTGAAAAATAAGGGTTAGACGTTAGAATATTAAAACATAAACCATTAACAACATTCAACATGCCATGATTTGGGACAGGAAAAGTACTTCTTTTATTGATAATACAATGATCACTTACAACCAAATCTGGCCACTGCTCCATGAACCTGGTCCAAGCTCCTCTTCACCAAGCTCCAAGTGCACCTCTGTATGGATTCTCCTCTCAACCTTCTTCTTGGGAAGTAAAATGGGTGTCTGATGGAGGAAGAAGGGGAAATTGGGGAATTCTGATGAAATTCTCACAAAAGGGATGCAATTACTTGGGGCAAGGAGGGGATGTGAAACAATAAGAGTTTCATTGTTCTTATGTCTAGATGTGGAATGAGACCCCAAAACTTCCTTTTATATGGGAAAATGATGGTTATTCGGTTGGGTGACGGGCTATAGGCAGTGGAGTAGTTGGGAAACTACCCAATAGCCCGTAATCTCAACAAATTCCTTGCAACTTTTTATTTTTTGCAACTTTTGCAAGTATACACAGGTTGTAGTAGTGCAACATGCATATGTATGTAGGTTGTAGTGGTGCAACAAGTGTATGTACGTGGGTAGTATTGGTGTAGGGCACGTATGTCCTCAAAAAATGGGTTTTTTAGAAGAGCAACTCAGTGATGGCTTGGAAAAAAATGCAAGTAAGAGGGCCAAATTCTAGGTATGCATGTGTAGATAAATTTAGGGTTATAACACACACCCATCTCATGGGATTCACCACCTCACACAGGGAACAAAGTTCCATCATTGTCTCAGAGAGGAACCACACACCCATCTCATGGGCACACCCAACTCATGGCCTCTCTCTCAGGTCAACTCACTCAGTCTGTGTCCCGGAGGATGTCTCACGCAACTGTAATCATCAACACTCCCTCTAATATAGGGAGGCATTCTCCACTAGGCCAAGTCTCTCATGGAAGTACTTGAACTTTGTCTTGGCAAGCGGTTTCATGAGGATGTCTGCAATCTGCTCATGGGTAGGAAGGTATTGCACGTGTATTGTTTTCCTCTGCACTGTGTATCTAATATAGTGATATTTTATCTCGATGTGTTTCGATCTATCATGAAACACATGGTTCTAAGAGAGCTTCACACAACTCTAGTTATCACAATGGATAGTAGTAGGATCCATCTCATGATTGAATAAATCAGTCAAAAGTTAGCGAAGCCACACTTCTTCATGGACTGCTACACTCAATGCTATGTACTCTGCCTCTATGGTACTCAATGCCACAGAGCTTTGTTTCCTGTTGCACCAGGAAACCATGACAGACCCTAAAGTAAAGCAACAACCAGAGGTTCTCTTCTGGTCCACTATTCTCCCTACCAAATCTGCATCGACATATCCTTGTAGGCTCAAGTCTACACTGGAGGCATATCTTAGGCCATATCCAACTATGCCTCATAGGTATCTCAATACATGTTTTTCTGCTATCTAGTGAGTTTGTCTTGGTTGGATCATGAACTGGCTAAGCACATTCACTGCATAACATATATTGGGTCTGGTGTTAACCAAATACATCAATGATCCAATCAACTATTTATACAAGTGTGGATCAATATCTCTTGAATTAACATCATTCATCTTCTTTAGATCCATCACCATTGGTGTAGGAATGGATTTGCATTTTTTCATACCGAAAATTTTCAATATCTCCACAGTATATTTTCCTTGACTCAGGAAAATATTATCTGTCCTCTACCATGCTTCTAGTCGCAATAATTAATGCATCAAGCCTAAATACTTCATCTCAAATTTAATTGTCAAGGCTTATTTTCATTCAACAATGAGTCTCTTTGAACCGATGAGGAAAAGGTCTTCCACATATAGGACCAATATTAAGCACTCATTTCCATCAATGTGATAATATAGGTTTGGATCAACAACACTCTTGTTGAAGCCCAAACTCATCATGAATCCATCCATTTTCTCATACCAAGCACTAGGTTCTTTCTTTAGTCCATACATGGCTTTCTTCAACCTACACACATGAGATTTTTCATTGTGTATAACGAATCCTTCTGGCTTCTCAATATAAACTTCTTCCTCTATTTCACCATTGAGAAAGGTTGTCTTCAAATCCATCTGATGTAGCTTCCAACCCATGGAAGCAACTAGAGAAATTATGGAATGGATGGAAGTGTATCGAGATACTAGAGAAAAAGTCTCATCATAGTCAACTCCCTCTACTTGCGAGAACCCTCTGGATACAAATCTTGCTTTATATTTCTCAATGCTTCCATAAGCTGCATGCTTGATTTTATAAATCCATTTGGAAGTCACTATAGACTTTACCTCTGGTCTCAGAATAATACCTCATACATCATTTTTCAATATAGACTGATATTCTTCTGTCATGGCATCTTTCCATACATTTTCACCCGAAGCTTCTCCATGACAAGAAGGCTCGAAGTCAATGATGTGGCTCATGGATGAAAGATAGCTTGAGAGACTCTTTGGTCTCTTTTTGTCTCTATTTGTCCCTTGAGGGGTTGTATGTCCTTCTTCTTCCTATAGAGTTTGTCGGGCCCAAGCAGGCCTTTTATGTCCAACTGTAATATCTCTGGGTATGTCAATTAGAGCAACTGGATCAGCTGGAATAACTAGATAAAATGGAATAATGTTTGTCTCCCTCTGAACTATTTAAAGGGGAGAAGGAATCGTCTCACTATCAATTTCCATCTGATATTCTCTAGATCTTTGGAAGGATATCTCTTCTTCAAAAGTAACATCTCTTCTTATTTCAATCTGTCTTTGACCATGAATGTATATCCAATATGCCTTGGAGGATTCACTGTAACCTATAAATGTTCCCTTTATCCCTAAAGGGTCTAGCTTGGATCTCTTCTCTTTGGGTACATGAAAATATACTGGGCACCCAAATATCCTGAAGTGTCCAATCTCAGGCTTCACTCCGGTGAAAGCTTCTTCTGGAGTAATGTTCTTCAAGATCTGGTGAGGACTCTTGTTTTGAACATATACTATTGTCACACATGTTTATTCCCATAGAGTCATAGGTATACTCTGATCATGTATCATCTCTTTCGTTACCTCAATGATAGTTCTATTTTTCCTCTCTACAGCCCCATTTTGTTGAGGGTTGTAAGGAATTGTGAACTCCCTCTTGATCCCTTCTTCAATCCAGAAATTGATGAAATCTTTGGAGGTGTATTCTCCTCCATTATCTGATCTTAGTACCTTGATATTTCTTCTGGTCAGGTTCTCAACCTGAGCTTTGAATTATTGAAAATTTGCAAGGACTCCATCCTTGTTCTTCAGGAAGTAAATCCAAGTTTTATGAGAGTGATCATCTATGAAGAGTACATAGTACAAGTACCCATTCAGAGATGCAACAGTCATTGGCCCATACACATCTGAATGTATCAAGTCTAAGATTTTCTTGGATCTATTGTCACTTCTCAAGAAGAATCCTTTAACATTCTTTCCAAGAGCACAACCTTTGCAAACACCTTTATGTTGAATTTGTATCTTTGGAAGACCTGTTACCATCTTCCTTGGAGCTGGGAGATATCTATAATGAACGTGAGAAAGTATTCTATTCCATAGCTCACTTAATATGATAGTTTCATGTAGCAGGGCCTGGACTGGTCTAATGGTTAATCTATACAAGTTGTTTTCTCGTACACCAATTACTTTGGTAGAATTTATATGTGAGTCTTTGTGCCATGCAAGAACTCTTCCTTATGAAAAGGTAACCTTGTAGCCTTTGTCTTCCAAGGATGAAATGRAGAYGAGGTTCCTCTTCATTCTAGGTACATATAAYACTTCTCTTATTTGAAGCTGCATATMTGAATCTAGTTGGAAGGTAGAAGTTCCAACACCTTTCACATTATATCTGGCATCATCTCCAAGGACAACATGTAGATGTGTCTCTTTCTCAACAAATGTTTTTAGGTGATCTCTAAAACCGGTCATGTGCCTAGAGGTACCATTGTCAATTAACCAAGTATTATCATTGGTAGGGACCATACCTGAGAGTGTTTGAAGTCTTGGCTTCCATGAACCGAGTTTGCTTGATCCATCAAGCTTGTCTTCCATCATGATTATGTTCATCATAATTTTAGATTCTTCACAAACCTTTGTCAACTGGGCTAGAAAACCTAACGACTAGGCTAAGCTAGCTCTTTTAGGTTTTTTTGGACTTATGAATTCCAACAATAATCCTTTGAAAGACAGGATAACACTGGTGATCTGAAAAGCTCCTTCAAAGAGTTACAAAAACCCTAATTCTAAAATTTCTATAGAAATTAGTGAAACCCTAGGGCCAAAAAGTCAAAATACTCAAAAATGAAAACGGACGCTTGCTGAAGGTGCATTGGAGGAGGCCTTACACTCCCATAAAATTTTTATTGCCAACGTCCAAGTGACAAGTGCTGAAATGTCTCAGAAAGGTAGGTCGTACAGATTTTCTGGAAACCCTGTGAGGGTCGTACGGTTTTGTAGAAGAGAGAGGATGACTAAAATTTTCTTGTGCAATGGGTTCTTCAAGACCTATGCTATGATACTATGTTTATTTTTCAATAATCTAGTATTAATCATGAATTTCATTCCATTTTTATCATTTTACTTAAACCATAAACAATTTGTTGCAACAACCAAGATCACAAGAAGAAACATCATGCACAAGTACACAAGAAGTATCTTGGGAAACCCTTCTCAACAAGCGAAGAAAACCCAACCAATCCTTTGCTATATTCTTCAAGAGAAATACCTCCACCACCTTAAATAACTATCACACAAAAGGGTGCTCACAAACCCTAGAATACTAATGCCCAAGAGAGGCACACACTTTTCCCAAGAACAAGTGTTTTCTGAAATTTCCAAACTCACACTTGTGATATGATTCGTCAATGGGAAATTTACCTTTATTTATATTAGATTGAACCTGTAAATAATAGTGTATATTGGCACAACAGGGGCTACCTCAATAAATCATAATTTAATTAATAATTACCATATTAATTAACTTTTACAACAATTATATTTCACTTTATGGTGGGGTCGACCTGTACCCTTTACATTACAAATACGGTTACAGGTAAGCATGACTCTTGTACAATATGGAATGGGATCTCATACACCCACTAGTTCTCAGCCACTAGGGGCACATCCATCTGTTCTCATCCACAGGGATGTCCACATCTCTATCTCACTGCATCTTACAAGAGAACCACACTCACTAGTGCTCAACCACTAGGATCACGTTCACCTGTGCTCAGCCATAGGCATGACCAACTCAACAGATATTCTTTCTCACTACATTACATAGGAGAATCATCTGGAGTATCACATCATCTCAAATCTCTACACAGAGGAGGCCAATGCATCATTTCATCTATATCTCAAAATGATACATACAACTCATGGGCTTCCCCACATAGGGGCACATAACATTCCATCTCTGTCTCAGAGAGGAACCATGCACCTAGCTCATGGGCTTCCCTACATAAGGGCACACAACATTCCATCTCTGTCTCACAGAGGAACGACACACCTAGCTCATGGGCTTACTAGCCTCACACAAGGGCACAACATTCCATCTCTTTCTTAGAGAGGAACCACACACCCATCTCATGGGCACACCCAACTCCTGGGCTCTCTCTCAGGTCGAATCTCTCAGTCTGTGTCCTGGAGGATGTCTCACGTAGCTATAATCATAAAAAATAACTAGGGAACCCATGGTTGGTAAGACTATACCATTCAATAATGACACTTCTAGTAGAAGTATGAGGGTTATGTGTTGCTAACAAATGGGTTCATACCTACGACATACAGATCAAAGTTATAGGATAATGAAAAAATAAAAATGGAGTGATGACCTATCCTATATGTTGGTCAAATAAAATACCCGTAGAAATCACAAACGAGTGGAATGACGCTAGAAACCGCAAAATCCCTGGACAAAACCACCAAAACCAACTCCTTCCACTGAACTATTAGTCCATTAGGTCGAAAAATTAGCATAAACTATGTAAAGTGGGTAAAATTTTTCTACTAATAGTAAAAATAACCAATTTTCCCATACCATTTGAGTTTTTAACCCACATGGTGCATTTTGGACCAATTTACCCACGATATTCAAAATTCGATTGTGGGAGCTATGAGTGATGGAATTGACAATCGTTTGGACCAAGTAATTGCTCTTGCCCTCCTATTCATTTCTAATGGTTTATAATTTTAAATTAGTCCCCATGTTTTTGAGTTTAAAAGGGAGAAAATTATGAATTAAGGTGTACGCAGGCTGTTGGGTCGCATATATGGAGACATGTATGCAATAAAGGCAAAGCCTACACGTGTATATGTGGCCCTACATGTGACTGTTAACATTGCATCCCACATACAAGTCTGCAATTTTTTTTTTAAAGAGTTTGACTCAAAAAAGGGTTTTCCTTTTGTAGGATGGTTCTTGAATAGAGAGAGAGAGAGAGAGAGAGAGAGCATGAGGAAGTAGATGCAACAGTGGAAAGAGATGCAGGGCCCCAACTTTACCTAAAAATATGTGGGATTTACCAGTTTTGGGCTCTCAAAGGAATGAGGGATCAAGTGAGATTTCTTCAAATGCTAGTAAAATTTTGGGATCTAGATATAGAGGCCTTCAATCTTGATGGGATACAATTGAGGATTGGAGTAGAGGAAATCTATTTCATCACAAGATTATCTTGTTGGGGCGAGGTGGTGAATCTCAAATCCATGGGATATGGGGGTGGTATGAACATAGAGGACTACATTGGCACCAACTTTGTTGCAGGCACAAAGAAAGTAGGAAGTCAACTCGCCATTAGGGAGATCGAGAACCTCAGTTTAAAGATCCTCACTCTTGTACTTACACAGATCATGGGGTTGACCTCAATGCACCAGACATCAAGGCCACTCATGTTTTACGCAGTGGAGTGCTTGCGACCCACAGTTTAAGACAAGTGTACTTCACTACTGGCTAACATGAAGAGCCAACCGACAGATTGCAAATAGGGGAGGAAAATAAACTTCGGGTTTTCATCTATCTTATGTAGTTTTTTATTTGAGTGGGTTCCAGGTTTGAGCCCTAGAGTGGAGATCATTCCATGATCCGCGATCCAGCCATGTCATGGTGGACCAAGGTGATGAGGCAGTTAGGAGGTGGTAGGGTACCAACCCCCTACAACGATGAGTTCTTCTTMTGGTGGTGTCGATAGGTGATAGCCATAGATGACTACCCTTATGCTGGGATTGACTACAAAGGAGATCCAKATATGCCATTTCCACCAGATTCCACCTATGGTGATATAGGTATGAAATTTTTTATATATTTCATTTTTTTGAGTTTTTCAAAAAGAATAAAAAAATCACAAATATTTTTGGATGGTATCAAGTATTGACAATTACTTTGTTACATAGATGTGGGTTCACAACAACCAGATGGATTCCCATGACATCAGCGGAGGAACTGGGGAGACAATTCAGCGGGAGGAGATGCAAAGAGAGTGATTCAAAATGTGCAGGGGAACCTATCTCGATTGACACACATGATTCCTATGGTTCAGGTGGAGGATCTTCCAGAGGCTATGCARCGACAAGTGGTGGGTGTTCTCTRTGCATGGGTGTGACTCTTCTGAYGTCTCACAAAATCCATAGTATTCTATAATGATAAGCATCTGGTGCCAYAGACGTATATTCCATGGTCATTGTATCTACTGGCCATATATGTATTTTGAGGGTGTGAGCCCCATTTTGTACTATGACGCCATATTTTTTGGAGAGATGAAATATAAAAAACATTGGTCTTCGGATTTACTTATATATGTTACAATGTGTACATTGATGGATGTGTTTTCTTTACTTTAGTCATGTGACAAATTCCAATCTAAAACATAATTAGCATATGCATCAAACACATAATTAGATCTTCTAGGCATGTGATTATAAGTGATAAAATCAAAGTTTCGTTCCAAAATTCGTACTAGTAGGAATTGTCGGAGTAGAGTAGGGTCTCGTACACAGTAACTAGCTTTGAACTGAAATACTACTAACTGGGAGTCCAGGCAAAATTCTAAAGAATGAAAACCATGTGAAATGGTGTCAGGTAACAACTCTATAATGTCGCTATACTCAACCACATTATTTGTTGATGGCCCTAAACAAATTCTGCCTGAAGACACCAGTTGGCCCTCAAGTGAGTAAATGACCCAAGCAGCAAAAGCCGAGCTCCGTGTATAATGACTAGCACCATCTGCGAGTCCTAAGTAAATTGAAGACTCCATTGACATCTACCAACCAAGAGAAAACTTGATAAGCCAGCGGATGACACAAAGGAATATATATATATACACTAAGATACACTAGTATATGAAGATTCAAGCCCAAGATGGAGGGCTCAAGCGTAATATATTTTCAAGTAGAGCCCATTTCTGGGCTCATCCATCATATTCCCTTCATAATATTCTAATTCGTAGTCTCATTTTTCTAAAACATGTCGCACAATATAAGGACTGTGCCACATGGGGTTGAAATTGCCTACCCCCAATGGTTCTTTGGCTTGGTAATACAAGAGGACCAAGTCACCCTCAACGTACATCCAAGGAAAGATAGACCTATCATATTGTACCTTAACATGTCATTTATTCTCTTTGACAACCATAGAGGCATCTCGATGTTGCTCGTGTAGGTGCTCTAGGTGTACGAGGTGTTCTTTAAGATCAAAAGTGTCAGGTAAGAGATTAACTGCCAGTCTAAGGGAAGGGATTTCAAATTCAATAGGAAGGATTGAATCCACATCGTGTACTAACTGAAAAGGAGAAAACCCAATGGAAGTCTTAACCATGGTTTGGTATGCCCAAAGTGCAGGGTAAAGCATTAAATTCCAGTCATATTTTATTTGGCTGATAGTTTTTTGCAAAATGGTCTTAAGAGATTTTTTCACAGCCTCTACTTGTCCATTTTCCTGGGGATAATAAGGGGAAGAATGACCATGCTTAAACCCCATTTTTTATGCTAACTCTTTCATCATTTCATTTTGAAAGTGACTGCCATGATTAGTGACAATCTCCCTTGGGATTTTGAACCAGGCTATAATTTGGTTGAATACGAAAAATGTTGTAGTCTTACCATCATATTTAATAGTAGGCATGGCCTCTTCCCATTTAGTGAAGTAGTCTACGACCATGATAATATGATAATTCCCCCCAGTTGAAGTTGGGTTGCAGTCCATAAAATCCACCCCCCACTTGGTGAAGGGACCGACGATGATGACCAGGTGAAGAAGGGATATATGCGAGTGCATTTCCCAAGCAAATGCATGGAAAGCATGACATGTATTGATCACTTCGACACAATCATTAAAAATTGTCGGCCAAAAATAACTAGCTCACAAATTTTTTTGGGGTTTCACAAGCTTAGATAAATGACCACCACAAGCCCCACTGTGATAGTCATTAAGAACAGACTCAACTACCTCGTGATTCAAGAAACGATGAAAGATATTATCTATGCCTTGACGATACAAAGTCTCATCGACAATAAGGTAGTTTTTATCTTGATGTCATATGCATCACTGATCATCTCTCAATGGATGCTGTGAGAACTTCAAGGTTTGAAGATAGATCAAAATGTCTCCATACCAGAGGTCTAAAGACGAGATAAGGAAAATATGTTCATCCCTGAATGGATAATCATGAATGACATCCTCATCTAGTGAAGGGAAGTTCGATATTAACTCGACAAAAACTAGAGATTTCTTAGATTTCGCCGAAGCAAAATCGAGGTCAAATTCTTGCAAAATGACAATCCACTTATTGTATTTCCCCCCTATGATATTCCTAGTAAGGACGTATTGAAATATATTGACATCAACAACTATGATTGTTTTGAAAATAAATATATAATGTCGTAATATTTGACCCGCGTGTATGAACACCAAATCTAGCTTCTCAACGTGAGATTACTTGAGTTCAGGGCCGACTAAGTGGAGTAATGGAGACCTAGCTAGACGAACTAGTTTCTCATGAGAATATTACAATCCATAATGACTTCATACATATGGATGCCAATTTGAATTTCACTGCAGATCCATGTGGAAATATACCAAACAGTTTTTCATGGCCATGAATAGGCAATACAAGGTAGAAAAATGCCATAGGTTGTCGTAGTCACGAACAAGGCCCAGTGAAAAACAGTCTCAAAATCAATCTGAAGATATATGTATATAATGGAGTACAATATGATCTCCCATGATCAATGAATTCATATAGGTACGGGTCCAATGAATAATAGAAACAACTCATGAAAGATGCTACTATAAACTGATGTCTTCAAGTCTTCTACATGATTTGCCAAAGGTGCAATTCTACATCATGTGAATAGAGGAGTTGAGGTCAAACACAATGAAATTTAATTTGATTACTAGTCATTAAGGTATACCATTAACAAACACGAGACAACCTACCGATAATGAAAGTAGTTATTAAGGTGTCGAGTACATTATTACAAGTGTGAATAAAGGTGTTGAGGTCAAACACTTGAAGAATCCATCGATCATGAGACATTGATGTATTCCCAACTATCGTTGGAAAGAAAACCTACCACTGATGATTGCAAGCCTCTAGGTACTCATAGGACTCTAGGCCTCGTTTCCAAAATATATGAGCTAAAGTTGATGGAAGGAGACTCGTTGAAAGGAGAGCATTAAGGCATCTATCATTAGTCAACATGAGGTACAAAGAAATATCTTGATGATTTGGAGGAACTCGGACGAAGAGGATGTTCACAAACCAATGACCCTATGCATCTTTCCCATGCATAAGATGCAAGTAGTAAACAAAAAATACCCTCTGAATAACAACCAATAAGGAAAATTGTCGACAAAGGTGAGGAAACCACCAATAAGGCTAATGGAATCCAAGACATTGCACGAATTCCAATGTGTGAATATATTTATTATCGTTGAGCACAAGGGAAACCCCCCAGTCAACAACCAATGAGGAGATGTCAACTATTGGTATCAAGGTTACCTACCCATAATGAAAGTAGGACCATGGTGCACAATAGGACTATAGATTCATGTAAATCTGAGAGACACTGAGGGTATGGTCGTCATGCAAAATCAAGAATTCTGAGAAATGACCGACACAAGCTTATAGAAATCCTTTGAACAAGAGCATGAGACATATGGAGGACTCCAATGACATAGAATTGATAATGAAACTTTGTGATGCAGGAGGCACCAATCAAAATATCCATAGGGACTGGAAGGGTAACTAGTCGGAGGAGTAAACTCTAAGTAACGAGCTCATCTTCCTAAGGTCATGCTAAACCCAAAGTTTGGATGAAAAGTGGAATCAAAATTTTGTGGTCTGTTCAAAGGCGACACGACTATTGCCAATATGAGATAATATTATTTTCCCTCCCATATTTTTTCGTTTTTTCATAGGTAAATGAATTTTATGATATAGAGGAGGAAACAAGTGTCGTGAGTAAGCAACTAGTTCCAATAGTGGAAAATACCTATTCTCAATGCAAGGAGGTGCATGTAGGGCATGGACACTCGGGGGAATTTTTCCTCTTAGGGTATAGGGTGTCAAGATGCAAAGGATATAAACAAGGCTCTACTTGGCTGGTGATGAAAATTGTTGAGGTGATAGGCTTATAACGAGAAAGAAGGAACCGTAAATAGGCTCAATACTGCAAGCAAGAGAATGAGATGGAATTACAATTTAACTCCAAAGAATGTTCTTTTTCGTAAATTTAGTTCCCTAGGCCCGAAAAAGTATAAAACAAAACCTAGGGGAACTCTTCTAGCCACTAGTGACTAGAGTATTCTTTTTTTGAAATTAGTCTACATGGTCCGAAAAAGGGTTAAGCTTACACAAAATATACGTCCTTTCAAAGCCATTTAACGAGTGTGAAAGAGACAAGTTCACTCAGAAATATTTTCTATTTTGAGAGAGTTGGAAAAGAGCTTAAACAAGACTCGATGGGAGTCCCATAGGTGTAGGTTAGAATGCTTATGAGTAAGAATATGAGGTTCGAACGCACAATCATATTATATCTATAAGGGACTCCCGGTCTTATGGAATAATCTCTGCATGGGCACCAAATGTCACAGAGGTTCTAACTAGGGAAACCATGTTTGGTAAGCCTCTACCATTAAATAACGACACTTCTAGTAGTAGTACGAGGGTTCTGTGTCGCTAATAAAAGGGTTCATACCCATGACATACGGATCAGAGTTATAGGATAATGAAAAAATTCAAAATGGAGTGATGACCTATCCTATATGTTGGTCAAAGAAAATGCCTGTCGAAGTCAAGAATGAGTGTAATGACGCTAGAAACCGCAAAAATCCCTGGACAAAACCACCAAAACCAATTCTTTCCACTGCACTATTAGTCCATTAGGTCGAAAAATTAGCATAAACTATGTAAAGTGGGTAAAATTTTTCTACTAATAGTAAAAATAACCAATTTTACCATACCATTTGAGTTTTTTACCCACATAGTGCATTTTGGACCAATTTACCCATGATATTCAATTGTCAATTGTGGCAGCTATGAGTGATGGAATTGACAACTGTCTAGACCAAGTAAGTGCTCTTGCCCTCCTATTCATTTCTAGTGGTTTACAATTTTAAATTAGTCCCCATTTTTTTGAGTTTTAAAGGGTGAAAATTATGAATTAGGGTGTATGCAGGATGTAGTTCATTGGGTCGTGTATATGGAGACATGTACATGAGCAAGTAAAATCCTGCCCACGTATATGTGGCCCTACATGTGACTGTTAACATTGCATCCTGCGTAAAATTCCGCAATTGTTTTTTAAAGAGTTTGACTCAAAAAAGGGTTTTCCTTTTGTAGGATGGTTCTTGAATGGAGAGAGAGAGAGAGAGAGAGAGAGAGAGAGAGAGAGAGACAGAGAGAGCATGATTAAGTAAATGTAGTAGTGGAAAGATATGTAGGGGCCCAACTTGCCCTAAAAAGATGTGGGCTTTACCCATTTTGGGCTCTCAAAGGAATGAGGGCTCAAGTGAGGTTTCTTCAAATGCTAGTAAAATTTTGGGATCCAGATATAGAGGACTTCAATCTCGATGGGAAACCATTAAGGATTGAAGTAGAGGACATCTATTTCATCACAATATTATCTTGTCGGGGCAAGGTGGTGAATATAAAATCCCAGGGAGATGGGGGTGGTATGAACATAGAGGACTACATTGGCACCCACTTTGTTGCAGACACAGAGAATGTAGGGAGTCAACTCCCCATTAGGGAGATCAAGAACCTGCTTTTAAAGATCGTTTTACTTGTACTTACACGGATCATGGGGTTGGTCTCATTGCACTAGGAATCAAGGCCACTCATGTTTTATGCAGTGGAGTGCTTGCGACCCACAGTTTAAGACTAGTGTACCTCACTACTGGCTAACATGAAGAGCCAGTTAACAGATTGCAAATAGGGGAAGAAAAGAAACTTCGAGTTTCCATCTATTTTATGTAGTTTTTTCTTTGAGCAGGTTTTAGGTTTGAACCCTAGAGTGGAGATCATTCCATGCCATGTGATCCATCCATGTCATGGTGGACCAAGGTGATGAGGCGGTTAGGAGGTGGTAGGGTACCAACCCCCTACAATGATGAGTTATTCTTCTAGTGGTGTCAATAGGTGATAGAAATAGATGACTACCCTTATGTTGGGATCGACTACAGAGGAGATATAGATATGCCATTGCAACCAGATTCCACCTACGGTGATATAAAGTTGACAAGTTTTATATATTTCATTTTTTTTGTGTTTTTAAAAAAGAATAAAAAAATCGCAAATATTTTTGGATGGTATCAAGTACTAACAATTACTTTGTTACACAGATGTGGGTGCACAACGAACATATGGATTCCCATGACATTGACATAGGAACCTGAGAGATGAGTCGGTGGGAGGAGATGTAGAGAGAGTGCTTCAAAATGTGCAAGGGAACCTGTCTTGATTGATGCACATGATTCCTATGGTTCAGGTGGAGGATCTTCCAGAGGCTATGCAACGACAGGTGGTGGGNTGCCACATGGGGTTGAACTTTCCTTCCCAATGGTTCTTTGGCTTGGTCATACAAGAGGACCAAGTCACCCTCAATGTACTATCGAGGAAATACATACCTATCATATTGGACCTTAACATGTCATTTATTCTCTTTGAAAGCCGTAGAGGCATCTCGACGCTGCTCGTCTAGGTGTTTTAGGTGTACAAGGTGTTATTTAAGATCAGAAGTGTTAGGTAGGAGCTTAAACGCCAGTCTAAGGGAATGGATTTCACATTCAATATGAATGATTGAATCCACACCATGTACTAACTGAAAAGGAGAAAAACTGGTGGAAGTCTTAACCAAGGTTCGATATTCCCAAAGCACAGGGTAAAGCATTAAATTCCAGTCATATTTTCTTTGGCTAGTAGTTTTTTGAAAAATGGTATTAAGAGATTTGTTCACAGCCTCTACTTGTCCATTTTCCCGAGGACAATAAGGGGAAGAATGACCATTCTTAAACCCCATTTTTTATGCTAAGTCTTTCATCATTTCATTCTGAAAGTGACTGCCATGATCAATGGCAATCTCCCTTGGGATTTCAAAGCAGGCTATAATTTGGTTGAACACGAAAAATGTTATATTCTTACCATCAGATTTAATAGTAGGCATGGCCTCTACCCATTTAGTGAAGTAGTCTATGGCCACGATAATATGCTAGTTCTCCCTAGCTGAAGTTGGGTTGCAATCCATAAAATCCACCCCCCACTTGGTGAAGGGACCAACGGTGATGACCGGGTGAAGAGGGGTTGGATGCAAGCTTATTTTCTGATTAAACACCTAGAAAGTGTGACACTTTTTGAACACTTTGACACAATCGTTAAAAAATTTCGGTCAAAAATAACCAGCTCGTAATATTTTTTGGGCTATCGCAAGCTCAGATAGATGACCACCATAAGCCCCACTATGATAGTCATTAAGAATGGACTCAACTTCCTCATGAGTCAAGAAACGATGCAATATATTATCTATACCTCATCGATACAAAGTGTCACCGACGATAAGGTATTTTTTAGCTTGATGTCATATGCATCTTCGATCGTCTCTCGATAGATGCTAAGAGATTTTCAAGGTTTGAAGATAGATCAAAATGTCTCCATACCAGAGGTATGAAGATGAGATAAGGAAAATATGTTCATCCCTGAATGAATCATCATGAATGACATCCTCATCTAGTGGAGGGAAGTTAGATATTAACTCGACAAAAACTAGAGATTTCTTATATTTTTCCGAAGCAAAATTGAGGTCAAATTCTTGCAAAATGACAATCCACTTATTGCATTTCCCCCCTATGATATGCCTAGTAAGGACATATTGAAATGGATTGACATCGACAACTATGATAGTTTTTCAAAGAAACATATAATGTTGTAATCTTTGAACCACGTGTACGACAACCAAGGCTAGATTCTCAACGTGAGATTACTTGATTTCAAGGCTGACTAAGTGGCGTAATGGAGACCTAGCTGACAAACTAGTTGCTCATGAGAATATTACAATCCATAATGACTTTGTACACATGGATGCCAATTTGAATTACACTGTAGATCCGTGTGTAAATATAAGAAATAGTTGTTCATGAACATGAATAGGCAATACAAAGTAGACACATTCCATAGGCTATCATAGTCATGAACAAGGCCCAATGAAAAACATTCTCAAAATCAATCTGAAAAATATCTTTATACAATGGAGTACAATCTTATCTCCCATGATCACTGAAGTCATATAGGTACTGGTCCAATGAATGATAGCAACAACTCAAGAAAGTTTCTACTATAAACTGATGTCTTCAAGTCTTCTACACGATCCACCAAAGGTGCAAGTCTACATCATATGAATAGAGGTGTTGAGGTCGAACATAATGAGACTTCATTTTATTACCAATAATTAAGGTATATCATTAACAAATGCGAGACAACCTACCGATAATGAAAGTAGGTATCAAGGTACTGAGTACATTCTTACAAGTGTGAGTAAAGATGTTGAGGTCGTACACTTGAAGAATCCATCGATCAGGAGAGATTTATGTATTCCCAACTGTCGATGGTGAGAGAACCTACCACTAGTGACTGCAAGCCTCTAGTTACTCATAGGACACTAGGCCTCATTTCCAGAATAGATGAGATGAATTAGATGGAAGGAGACCCGCTGAAAGGAGAGCATTAAGGCATCTATCATCAGTCAACACAAGGTACAAAGAAATATCTTGATGATTTGGAGGAACTTGGACGAAGAGGACACTCATGAACCAATGACCATGTGTGTATTTCGCATGCACCAGATGCAAGTAGTGCACGGAAAAGACCCTCTGAATAGAAACCAATAAGGAAAATTACTGATAAAGGTGAGGAAACCACCAATAAGGATAATGGCATTCAAGACATTGCACAAATCCCAACGTGCGAATATATTTCTTATCGTCAAACACAAGGGAAACTCCCCAGTCAATGACCAATGAGGAGATGTCAAATGTTGGGATCAAGGTTACCTAACCATAATGAAAGTAGGACCAAGGTTCATGGTAGGACTACAATTTCATGTGACTCTGAGACACACTAAGGGTATGGCCGGCAGGAAAAGTCAAGAGTTCTGAGAAATGGATGACACATGCTTATAGACATCCTTTGAACAAGAGTATGAGACATATGGAGGAATCTGACATCATAGACTTGATAATGAAACTTTTTGATGCAAGAGGAACCAATCAAACTCTCATAAGGACTGGAAGGGTAACCAGTCGGAGGAGTAAACTCTAATTAATGAGCTCAACTTCCTAAGGTCATGCTAAACCCAAAGTTTGGATGACAAGTGGACTCAAAATTCTGTGCTCTATTCAAAGGTGACACGACTGCTGCCAATATGAGATAATATTCTTTTATCGCTCGTCTTTTTTTGTTTTGTCATAGGCAAATGAATGCTTTGATATAGAGGAGGAAACGAGTTTCGCGAGTAAGCAAATAGTTCCAACAGTGTAACATACCTATGATCAATGAAAGGAGGTGCATGCAGGGCATGGCAACTTAGGGGAATGTTTCCTCTTAGGGTACAAGGTGTCAAGCGACAAAGGATATAAACAAGGCTCTACCTGGATGGTGATGCAAATTACTGAGGTAATAGGCTTATAACGAGAAAGAGAGAACCGACAATAGGTTCAATACTTCAAACAAGAGAATGAGATGCAATTACAACTTAACTCCAAAGAATTTCCTTTTTTGTAAATTTAGTCCCCTAGGCCCGAAAAAGTATAAAACAAAACCCAAGAGAACTCTTCTAGCCACTAGTGACTAGAGTATTCCTTTTTCGAAATTGTTCTACTTGGTCTGAAAAAGGGTTAAACTTACACCGAATAGACACCCTTTCAAAGTGATTTAACGAGTGTGAAAGAGACAAGTTCACTCGGAAATATTTTCGCTTTTGAGAGAGTTGGAAAAGATCTTCAACAAGACTCGGTGGGAGTCCCATAGGCATAGGTCATAATTCTTATGAGTAAGAATATGAGGTTCAAACACATAGTAATATTGGATCTATAAGGGACTCTCGGTCTTATGGAATGATATTTTGATGGGCACCAGATGGCACAGAGGTTCTAACTAGAGCACCCATGTTTGGTAAGCCTCTACCATTAAATAATGACACTTCTAATAGTAGTACGAGGGTTATGTGTCGCTAATAAATGCGTTTGCACCTACGACATACAGATTACAGTTATAGGATAATGAAAAAATGAAAAATGGAGTGACGACCTATCTTATATGTTGGTCAAAGAAAATACCTGTTGAAGTCACAAACGAGCAGAATGACGCTAGAAACCGCAAAAATCCCTCGACAAAACCACCAAAACCAACTCCTTCCACTGCAATATTAGTCCATTTGGTTGAAAAAATAGCATAAACTATGTAAAGTGGGTAAACATTTTCTAATAATAGTAAAAATAACCAATTTTACCATAACATTTGAGTTTTTTACCCACATAGTGCATTTTGGACCAATTTGGTTATGGTCACCAATTCTGTTATGAGGAAAAAAAATCTATGGCATGGGGTAAACCACAACAGACAGAATGACTGCATAAATCAACTCTAATCCCAATTATGCTATATAAATGAAAATGATAACAAGACAAGATAAAGATCCTACCTCATCCAGACATTCGATGAAGACCACCGTTGAGCACTCAACTCAAAGCTCTATACCTACAACTTGTCCTCAACAACCAAGATACAGAAGCATATGGTGATAATATATAATGTTATGACATACAATATCATAATCCATTAACATTCATAAAAAATACACCCATGGAATAATAATTCAAATATTTGTAAGACATCACTTGGACGAGAAAATAGTATTTCTATTAAAACATGATAAACAAAAGTGTATAAGTGACAAACTTCTGTTTCAGCACGTCTTAGAACCGTGAAACTAAGTCCCTTCCAGCTGGGCCTCCATGACTTCAATCTTCCACCAAAGACAAGCTCATATAAGAGAGACAATAAGGTTCTCCATTAAAGAGGGAAGAGCTCGGGGGCTAAACAATGTGTTCAAACTTTAACGGACAAAGGGATGCATACTTAATGTGAAGTGAAAATTTCTCCAGAGTATCTTTGCTCTCAAAAGTTGAATTCTCTCCTCTTCCACGGTTTGGATATGGCCCAATTTGTAGGCTTCAAATGGAACTGAAGGGCCAATTCATAACATTTCGAGTATATGGAAGGTCAAAGATCATGGATCTTGTGACGTGACATGGAAACCCAACACAATTTTTAATTTTGAGCACCAAACTTGATGTACGTGGGTTGTAGTGGTGCAATATGTGAATATGCATGTTGTATAACTGGTAGGGCATGCATATTTAGAAAAATATGATTTTTTTTCTCTGGGAAGTGCAAAAGGGGACTTCAAGTCTGCATAGGGAAATGGAAAATGAATTATGAGCAAGTTGCATGGGGTGAGACAAATCTTGCTATAACATAGATGAAAATATTGACCATGGTTTGGAACAACATCTTGTTCTGTATTCTATATATCTAGATTGAAAAGGTTTGGGCCCTACAATATCATTATTTATGAAAATGATTAGTGCACCTAATGGAAAATGAAAAGACTATATATTATACAATCATTAATCTAAAGGAAACAAGAAAGTTGAAAAATGGAAATTACTACTAGCAATTTCCACTAATGGTGCTTCATCTATGGTTGGATGTGAAAATGGATTTGTCACGTTTCTAAAGAATGATCTACCAAATCTTGTTGACACTCATTGCATTGCACACCATGAGACACTTGCAATATCAAATGCTTCAAAGAATATACCAAAGTTTTTGTATTTTGAGAAAATAACAAATAAAGTGTACTCATGGGTTGGAAACCTGACAAAGAAAAATAATGAACTCAATTTTTTATTAGAGATAATAGAATTATAATCCTTACAAGTTCTTCAATCTATGACATTAGATGACTATCTAGGAGTCAAGTAGTTGAAGGACTTATTACATTGATGCCTTCTATTTTGAGATTGTGGAAGAAAGAAATAAATAACTCATGGTATCATAATGTAATGATTTTCTCTATTCAATTTTGTTTGAATATGCTTGCTAATGTTTTGTTTGAGTTGAATAATTTAAACAAAAAATTCCAAGAAGATAATGTGGACGTCACATCACTTGGAATAACTATTGACCATACATTAAATACTCTTAAAATATATTTCTTTTGCAAAATGTGTAGTACATCTTACTAAATTCTTGGAAGACTCTAAAGATGGCTTCCTTGAAAAAGTTGACAAAGAGGGGATATACATAGACATAATTTCTTGTATATTCAATCTATGATGAACACATTTCACAACCAATGACAACTTGCATTGATGGCTCCCTTGAAAATTGCATACAACTTATAATAAATTATGTCCAAGCATTGGTTGAGAGCTTCAACACGAGATTTATAGATTTTTATCTCTTTAATGCAACAAGGTCATTTAGTCCTTGTCATTATCTGTCAAATTTTTATGTGAGAGAAAATAATGCAAAGCATTGTCTTGAAAGATTTTTTTTGCATTTGCAACATAAAACATGTAATGAAGGTGAAAATGTACCATTGTTTGACATTGAAGCTTGTAAAAGAGAGCTATATGAATTTATTGACGTGTTTCATTTAAACAGATAAAGACTTTTGATGAAAGATGCATGGAAAATATTTTCTCAAACAAAAGATTGGCATTCTAAGTTTCCAAATATGTTAAAATTATGGCAAGTAGAAAAATCATTGTTGCATGTGAACGATGATTTTATAAACAAAATCCAATCAAAGATATAAAGAGAACAAGACTCTCAATTAACACACTTGATGCATTAATGTCTATATCATTAATAGGTCCCAACATATCAAAGGTGGAGTGACAACGAATTATGAGATTTGACACAATGCAAAGTAAAGAAGACTTTCTCACATGTGAGAAGTATCAAACTATATGTTTTTTTCTATTTTGAATAGATTTTATAAAAACATATAATTTTATTTTATTTTTGTTGTCTTTTACTATAGATTGCAATTCGAATCTCGTTTATGCTTGTGATATATGGAACACTAATGTTCTTTGTATATTCATGGAAAGTGGAATACAAGTGCTATTAGTTACATGGATACAACAATAAGGGCTTGTACCAATATTAAGTAAGAAGGGATTCTCTTCTTGCAACCTGAAAAATCAAGAGGATCAAAGCTATAGTTTGAAATGGTTTTTACATGTGATGATGATTTTGTATATCTTTGCTATATTTTTTAGGTTTGCTAAAATCTCATGGCATCTTTGCTATGATTTTAGGTTTTTATTTCAAACTCTATGTTCTTGACATGTTGACCTACAATTTTCTATTGACATATTAACATATTATTACAAGTTCATAGCATATTTATTGTGATTTTAGATACTTATTTCAAATTCTTGTCAAAATTTGAGTTGTATTTGCCCTTAAGTATTGATATGGTATTGTAGAAACTATGTTTACAATTCCTTTTGGTAAATTGAAATTAGATAGCAATTTTGATGTGTCACATTTAAACCATGAAGGTTTTCTTTAACACAAGAGCATCAAGACTTCAAATTGAAAAACATAGAACTCATGCTTTTGAATAATATGGTATACTTGTACACTACCTTACAGTAATTTCTTCATATGAATATGCATATTTTCAACTGGCTTATAATTGAAATAGTGATTGAATGTTGATCGTGAAAAGATGCCATGTTTCTTATATATTTAGTTTGTTTATTTCACTATGTTAAACCTTCAATTATTTTTATTGCTGCAAACATTATTGTATAATGTACTCAATTGTTAAAACTACTACTTAAAATTTGCATAAGAACATTTCCTATTCATGTGAGTATGTGCATTCTCACACTAGTTTTCAAAATCTTCTTTGAAAAATAGCATTAAATATCGAAATAGTTTTTATTATATCCTATTAATATGTGTTACTAATACATTCTTTATTGCTATATTATTATATCTAATTTTATTTAGATTTTTTGTTTTTTATTAATACGTGTTACTAATACATTCTTTATTGCTATATTATTATATCTAATTTTATTTAGATTTTTTGTTTTTTATATCACCATATTGTGCATTTCAAAGTAGACTTACTCTTCGCTTTATTTCTACTTCTCTTTCTAATTTATAATATATCCATTCAATATTTTTAAATATATAATATGTTTGGTTTTGTTATGTTTTAACATTTTCTAGTGTCATGAATATGACACACATGTTTTTCCAATCTAAATTTAGGAGACAACTAAACATTCAATTGTAGTTTCATTTTTATATTTTTTTTTGAGGAACACTGGTATTCTTAAGCTAAATCATTCTTAAGTTCTATTATTGTGGTTATTTTTTTTTTCTTTTTTATATAATATGTGAATTTGAAAATTAAAATTTTTAATATAACTTCATTTTTCAAAGATAACTTAATCTTGCTTTACAAAGTGTATGAATTCTAAATTTAAATTTTTTAACATAAATCTATTTTTTTAAATTAAAATTTCATTAGTGAAAAGTTAATTTCATTTTAAACTTTATTATTTAGTATAATTCTAAACAAAGCATTCTTTAATAAGGATTATAAACAACCAACCCTGACGTCCTGTTCCTGGGCCTCATCCGAGGAAATGAACGTGTGACAGAACCCATCAAGTCTACAAAGGTATACATACCCTATCCCCCTCTGGATTTGAACTTGTGAACCTCTTAAGAGGAAACACATGTTCTTAACCATTAGGCCCACTCAGGTTCTATGACTCTACTGTTCCATTTAAATCAAAGTGTTTCGAAAAAACAAGCTATTTTGAGAATACTGCACATTCAACGAACTCATCTAGATGGTTTTTTTCATTGTTTTTTTTGATGGAGCAAAGCAGTGCCATAAGAAACTTTGTGAAGGTACAATACTATTTTGGCTAAGCTTATTATCAGTCATGTTAGGGCTAAGCTTCTACTATGAAAGAAGTTGTAAAATAAATTATATCCTAATATAATTTTGAGCTAATTTTTTATTGAAAAAAAAACAACAACTTTTCTGTACAACAAACATGAATTAATTTCGTTTCCCAGCCGGGCAAAAACACAGCATCCTGCCATACCGATTCCCTATCCAAGACGGGAAACCATTTGTCAGCTCGCCGAACTTGGCCCCATTCCTGTATACAATGAACGGGTGCCGAGTGTCCACACATATCCATCAGTGAAATGCCAGTGCTGCGAACAGTCTGCAAAGATATCAAATCAAGCAACCTTTTCACATGACCCTGTAGACCTAATACCAACACCTGAGCCGAGACCATCATAAATATCCGTTGGTTCATGAGTTGTGTTCAAGAGAAACGTGCTCTGGGCGTTATCAGGAATCGAACGCTCGACCTGTGAATAGGATTTGGTATCTTTATATCCATCGTCACACGATGTCTGAGCAGCGCCGCCACCACCATCGTCGGCAACCTTCGCAGGCATTGCCTACTTCGTTCAATGCGCCGAATTCTCCCACCGTGG